>DVZZ01000083.1:0-10604 GCA_018237845.1 Euselasia chrysippe | reverse complement strand
GCTAGCTTACTCGCCACCCCTCCCCCCCTATTACTTTTTGACAAATAATTGCCATTTTACATTTTAAAAAGCGTACTTTTCGAACATTAGGGATGCTCTATGCAACTCTCGCAATACAGCCCGTGTAAGTTGTGACAGGGAAGTTCGTAAGGTCATGAGAAAATGGTGGATAGTTTTAATATTTACCTACTGATATTTCTTTGAATTTTACGGAAGCATATCAGACAGTAATCACACCCATCTTTCTTTTTTTCAGTTTGATCATAATTATGTAAAATACTATAATAAGAGATAAAATTATGTAAAGCAATAAATACTTCTTATTTTAAGGATGTAATTACGTCAAAAATATCATTTTATACGGTATATACATATAATAATTTAGATCAATGCATTAAGTAATTAAGTCATAGTAGAGGTATTGCAACCATTACTTCGTAGGTAAATGATCTTTAATGTTAAAGTACGTTTCGTATGGTAAAATCTTATCCGTCACCACCAATACAGCATTTTGTGTAAAATAATATAGCAGATATATGTTTAAGCTATACATGAGCGAGATCATGCTGTACCAAATATCTAACCTGTCTAGAAACTTTCTTTTAGGAACATTTCCATTCACTTCTGAATCTGATTCCCTGTGTTTTCTTTTCTTATTTATTTCCGGCTCCATCATCTTATACAAACATTTTATAATGTTAAAATTGTTGTAGAAAGCATCCGTTATTTAAAATTAAACCGTTACGAATGTAATACAAAAAACAAGTAACATCTTTAAAAAAAGTGCATTCGATTTAGGCTAGTAATTTAGTCACGGATTTTTGGTGGCAATGTTAAACACCATTGTTAAAGCGACGAGTAAGTTTCTAGATGAATCTAAAAGATCTTATTATACAATTGGACGCTCAGAAAAAGAAGGTCGAAATGCAAAATCGGAAAAATATCTCGTTACACTGTTGCGGATTACAATTTTTTTTAAGTTTAATAAATTTTAATATTACACAACAATGCAATAATACTTACATAAAAACTGGACAATCGAAAACTAAAAATAACACGCTGCACAGTCGGCAAACACCGGCGTTTAAATTATAATGACAAATGTGATGAAAAATACAACTTGACAGCAGTCAGTACTGGTTAGTATACGTCATAAAACGCCTCAGTAAATCTATAGCATAGAACAATATTAATTCTCGCAAATATTTAAAAACTACTCCTCCCACTAATAACCTTAAACATTTGAGAAAGTATTTATTTTTAGTAGAATGAGTAAGAAAATTAATTTGAAAGAAAAGACCCTTAATTTTATTTAATACATGCGTGTTATGAAGTGACATCTGTTGCCTCAATACGGATCTACTAAGTTTTGAAGTCCTTCATACTTGTTTGAGAATAAATGGCTAGATGCCTCTATTTAAAAAATATTTTCTGAATGCTATTCTAAAACTCGCCTTATAATACGATTTAATTTAGATTAATGAGTTAGTTCATTCATAGCACTGAAAGTACCAATGTTAAATGTAGGTCGAGATATATTTAAAGATGTACAAATCTGAGCATACAGTTAAAGGAGTACCAATTGTTGACCACGGCAAAACTGTTTAGAATAGTAAAATTTCATAAAAAATGTGTTACATCATTAATTTCTTAAAAGTCAGGAATCTAACATAGGACCTATCACGCGAGAAATAAATCAGTAACTCTTAAACCGTGAAGGTAACTATTTAAACAAAATTTATATTTTAAGTTTTGTTTAATGTGAAATTAAATGTATATATACCACACTATTACATTCCGTATGAAATCTTAAAAATGAATGCTGTTGTAAGATTTATTTATCATTAAAAAAAGGTAATCAACCAGCGGGCATCTGATGATAAGAGGCACCGTTACCCTCGACATTTGCAAAACCATGAGGTTTTGGGATGCGTTGCCAACTTTTTAAAGGATACGAAAATGTTAATTGAAGTAGTTAAATGTATATAGAAGTATAACAGGATAAAAGTTCCTCCTGTTCACTGCCCCTCCATGAAACTGCTGAAAAAACATAACGTATTATGTTTCATCTAAATCTTTTGCAAGAGGGTGGTTATGACTCAGATTAGGTATCTACCACCAAATATAGGAAAAGATGGAGGAGTAAAGAGTATTCGTAACCGACCGAAATGTATGAAAAGAGTTATGAACGTGGAAGAGGTAAGATAGGTTTGTGTGGATCATGATGCTTAGCACTCGGTTCTTCCTTTTTTTTTTTTTTTCGATGGGAAATCTGTGACCAGATACTCGACACCCCGGGGGAAGTGTGAGTTATGTGGGGATGGCAGTAGTCTGAGATGGTAAGCGGCTACGCCGACCCACTAAAACCCATCGGTGGTCCTCCGCAGCACATGACGGATGCCCCGGGATCTGACAATGAACTCTCCGAGGCTCTCCTGCGCTTGTGCCATTTCTTTGGCCCGATCCTATCCAATTTGTATTGGGTACAGCGAAACGGTGACCAGCTTCCGCTTCGCCACCTTCCGCAGGTCACATTGGTGTTACTGGTGATAAGAGCCCCCGTTCTAATCACCTGTAACCTGGGGGTGCTCCTGATTAATACTACTATCAAGAGCCCGTCTTCTCCGTAAGTTCCGCCTAGCGGGATCGTTCCGCTCACGATCACGCTCATCGGCCTCCTTTTTTACCAGGACGGTCTCACAGAACGCGACCGCGGCGTTCCACGCCTCTTGGCTCTCCAACATCGCCGCTATCAGGGCTGGTGGAGATAGATCCTCTCCAGTGAAGATGATTAAATTTTGCCGTTCAGCCTGCCAAGCAGTGCAGACCTGGAGCGTGTGCTGCGCCGAGTCTATGCTGTCTGGGCAATGATGGCAACGCGCCGTGGGCTCCTTTCCAATTCTGTGCAGGTACTCACCAAAGCAGCCATGTCCGGTGAGTACCTGTGTCAATCTGTAGGTGAGACTGCCCTCCTTTCTCGTCATCCAAACCTGAAGATTTGGCAGTATAGCTTGAACTATGCGCTGCCTAATACTGTTTGGTTCATGAAGCCGATCACGCCAAGCGTTTATAGCGCATTGTTGAGCCCTCCGTCTTAGCGCTTCCGTCGAGGCAACCTGTGCGTTTCCATCCCTAGTTCGGAGTTCGCGAGTCTTTTCGAAGACTTTTGCGTCCATCGCAGCTAAGATATCCAGAGGGGGAAACCGTGCCAGGATCCCTGCCGCCTCATAGGAGATAGTTCGGTACCCTCTTGCGACTCTTATAGAAATCGCTCGTTGCGCGCGTAGCAGTTTGATTACGCAACGCCGACTACCCGTCAGACGGTCAGCCCAGACGGGTGCACCATAGAGAGCAATAGACCGCACTATCCCCGCGTATAGGCGACGTACGTCCTCCCTTGGTCCCCCAAGATTGGGTAGCAACCGGTGCAATGCCCCCGCTACCCGATGTAATCTTGGTGACAACTGGTTGAAATGTTCTCCAAACCTCCAGTGGCTGTCAAGCACGAGGCCAAGATACTTAAGGGTATTTCTTATGGGTACTTCAGTGCCATCCACTTTGACGACAGAACCAGGATGAGGATCCATACCCACCCCACGAGCGTGAAACCAGATTGCCTCACATTTTTGTGGTGCAATTTTTAATCCCAATCCCTGTATCTTGCTAACAACATGTGCTACGGCCAGCTCAGCGAGACTAATAGTCCTCCTGAAACAGTATCCTTCCGCAATTATGATAGTGTCATCCGCGTAACACACGATACTCACTCCATTCGGGAGCTCCGTTCGCAAGACAGTGTCGTATGCAATATTCCACAGGAGTGGTCCAAGAACTGATCCCTGCGGAACACCACACGCGACACTATTTCGCTGAATACTACCGTATCGGTCTGTGTATAATATGAACCTGTCAGTCAAGTAGGCACCGACAGCTTCTTGCAAGTATTGCGGTACATTGTGATAACGTAGTGCCTCTTGAATAGTTCTCCAAGGCAAGGTGTTAAAGGCGTTCACAATGTCAAGTGAAACCGCAAGAACTACCCTTCCTTGGGAGACAGCCCGCTCTGATAATGCGCGGACACGGAGGATCGCATCCACTGTTGAACGTCTCTGTCGGAATCCGAACTGGCAATCGGATAGATCCGGACCAACACTACATAAGTGCCTACGGATTCGATTGGCAATTATCCGCTCGAAGAACTTACCAATGTCATCAAGCAGGCATATGGGACGGTACGCACTAGGAGAGTCTGCTGGTCTCCCATCCTTCTTCAGGAGGATCATTTTCGCCTCTTTCCAGGCCTTGGGGAAACAGCCATGACGAAGACAGAGCGTAAAAAACTTCCTCAATTGCTCTCCCAGGACGGGTAATGCGATCACCCACGCCCGTCCTGGTACATTGTCAGGTCCGGGCGCTGTATTTCGCGTGGCAAGGCCTTTCACTGCTACTTCCATCTCCGACTCTTGGACATCTAAGTTTAACGACCAAACCTGGGGTTGTGGCTGCTCCTCTGTAGTTGGAATTATATCGATACTCTCTTCGGCCTGGGGGAACAGTGTGTGAACCACGCTTTTCACAAAATCAGGATCAAGTGTTTCCGTTATAGGGGGGACCCATGGGCTCAACTTACCCATAACCATTTTGTACGGACGGTCCCATGGGTTTCTGTCTAATCCCATAACAAGCTCGTTCCATGACCGAGCCTTTGCCTCAGCTATAGAAGCCTTAAATGTAATGGCCGCTTCCCGATATGCTCTATAGGTAAGCCTTCGTTCCTCCTCCGTAGAGTGCCGTCGTCGTCTAGTCCGAAGATATCTACGTCTGGCTGCGAGGCATGCTACCCGCTGTTGTGCAAGCTGTTCATTCCACCAGTACGCCGATCTCTTTCTAGTTGATCCGACTCGGGGCATCGCGACGTCACAAATTGACGTTATTACCTCCCGGAACCAAGCTGCTCCTTGCTCTGGATCTTCATTGCTATTTGAAGACTCTTGCCAGTCAGCGACATGAGCAGCAGCTACTAGCAAATCACGATCTAGCCGTGAGACTGCCCACCGTCTTCGAGGACCGCTACTAGCGCGATTTATAACTGCTGGAGTATGAAGGGTAACACTTATAGAGATATAAAGATGATCTGAAAAAGAATCAACCTCCTCCATCACTCTCCATCCAGATACCAACCGCTCTGCAGAAGGAGTCGCCCACGACAGATCAACTACTGATTCCCCCTGTGGACGAACACAGGTGCTCACTGATCCCCGATTTAATAGCTGTAGATCGTTTCCCGCTGCCCAGTCCAGCACACGATCTCCTTTCGCATCGTCGCGAAGGTTACCCCAGGCCTTCGAGTGGGCGTTAAAATCGCCCAAAATGAGTACTGGGCGACGTAGGAACCGGCGAATAATACCTCCCAATCTGTCTAGGTACTCTTCATAAATTGCAAGGGTGCAGTTAGGAGAAATGTAGCAGCCGATGACAACGACGCTTCCCCATTCCACTGCTACTACTCCAACGAGGCTAGTCTCTAATGGGAGACAATGAGGTTTACCTCCTCCCCCTCCATCCCAATAGATGGCAACAGAACCTGACGCGTCCGCAAACCATCGCTGATTTGACGGTACGCGGTAAGGTTCTGCTACCACTGCTAAAGACACAGACCACTCTGCGACAGCCTGAAGCAAAAGATCTTGTGCCGCGCGGCAGTGATTCAAGTTCCCCTGTAAGATTTTAAATGGAGGTGGGAATGTTAGGCTTGTCTTTCCTCCTCCGCGGGCGTTTTGGCCGCGCAAATTATCCTCCCAGAGCTCATTCGCCTCGTTTTTTGGTGCAAGGTAGGGCTGTTCCCTGCCCCAGATATCTTGGTAGACAACGTAATACATCCACTTGCTCCTAGTCTGTGTTCGGCTGGTTTGTCATGTGCAGAGCATAGAGGGCACTTTGGCTTTTCAGCCTTACATTCGCTTGCCTTATGGCCGTCCTGCCCACACCGGTAGCAAACCGAGCTTAGATCCTTCTCTCCAGTACATCTGTGCCGCGTGTGCCCCTGGTTAAGACACCGATAGCACTGTAGTGGTCTCGGGTCCATGAAATGCACGCGAGCCGAAGTCCATCCGACAAGAACTCGCCCTATTGACCGTAGCTTGTGAACTACGGTCAACGGGCAGCGAACCCAAGCTGTGCCAAGACGTGTGGGCGAATGCTTAACATCACCCACTTTTACTTCTCCAACACTGCACCCTCCAACAGTTGCGATAGCCTCAGCAATGTCTGACGGCGTTACAGACTCATCGAGGTCTAGGACTTGGACTTCGGCAGTCCGCAAAGGCCGTGAGATACGAACATCCAATTCCGCCAAAGCTCCCCGAAGTTGCTCTGCTAACGCATCGGCTTTAGCAGGTCCTTCTGGCCCATCCACCTCTAATAGGAGGCCGCCATTAGCAGCGCGTCTTTGCCGCAGATGGCTGATGCCCAGCTCCGTCAGTTTGATCTTTTGCTTGGCAGTCATCATTGCCTCGGCGTAAGTTGTGGATCCACCACCAGTGGTACGGCTGTCGGTACGTATGTCTATGAAATATAATATTCAACGTCTACCCTCGTCTTCTCTTGTTTACAGTTGACTATGACTAACATAAGATCAGCGCGTATCTACATCCGTCACTCGCCCTTGTGGCACTTGTGCCACCTTCCAATTAAACCTATTTCAGATAATTACAATTGTGTCATGTGGTTTCCGCCAAGTAAATATAATTTCCCCAACGCGACAAAAATTGATAATGGTGACCATCAAATATATGTATAAAATTTAATTTACAGGTGCTGTCTGTACGCCGGTGTCAAAATTAACGGAATTAACCCTGGGACAACGCCTTCGCAGTGGAATTTTCAGGAAAGTATTTTTGATTTTAAACTTCCGTAGGGACGAAGTTTGACACTTCGTGTTTTAGTTATTTAACTAATGTTAATTACAATTTCACAGTTTTGTGCTCTCAAATGCGGTTACACAATCTTCTTCATAATCTTCAAATGAAGTGAAAGTATAGATCTGAGAGCATCCGTTACGAATATGCAGAAGTATTATTACATACTTGTATAAGTTTGCTTGGGTAACAATCGCGACTACACTTTGGGCATAAGTTGTCGGGAACCCTTTTTTTAAAGGTATACCTTTCATGCCGTGTAAAAATATGCTCCTGCGGGATAAAAAACGACTTGTCGGCGGCCGCCCGACATAACCCGAGCGACGCCGCGGTTAAAAGTCAGTAGACAATAAAGTCAGGAGTGCAGAGAATGGCTGCCGTTGAATAAACTTAACGAACAGTCGTACCATTGGCAGTGCAACACACTGTTAGTCTCTGGAGCGAACAATATTTCATCTCCTGCTCTAAATACACTCATGTAGTTGCTTAAACCTGTATGGCTTTTATTATATATATCTTTACGCCTATGTAGCTCTAACAGAGGGTGTGAGGATGTAGCAAAGGAGCATTTGGAAGTTTTTACACTTCCGAAACACACCCACATTTGGCTAGTTTAATACGGCCATGGTGTCATAGGTAGCTAACCCTTCGCCAATCGGAATCCTTCTCAATCTCGGATTGTTTCGAAAATCTTAGAAAATCTAAAAAAACAATTTTCAAGATATGGCCGACGCGGGGATCGAATCTAAGGCCTACACGTAAGAGAAAGTTTTTATCAATCAAATCTTTTACGTTCATGACCGTGGTGGAGTGGTTGCAAGTGCAGACGAGTTCTCAGTCATAGACTTTCTAGTATCAGGTTCAACTTCCAGGGCTTTTTAAATATAAACGAGATTGATTTATTCGGGAGAGGTTCTAGAATGCCAACAAGTTTTATGGCAAACTTGTCGGCATTGAATCTCAGCATACATGTATATATATATCATCTCGCCAGATCCCTTAGGGGTAAGCAAAGAGAATCGAGTGTCATGCATCACGATCCTTAGAAGACTGTCAATCACAGCAGGGTATAGGTATTGCTAGCTGTTTGTGATTCTACTTCATAACTCAGTTCTGCACCTCTGCCTATCCTCTGGAGACAGGAGCGCTGAGATGCGAATCTTACATGTGTTTGTGCGTATGTTAAGTATGCGCTACATACACCAGGCGGCCACGAATGTAATCACTGTGCAGAAAATCTTAAGGCCAATCTGGGTAAATCGAGTCTTTCGAAAGTTACATCGTAGCTTTGACAGCCGCTAAGCGATTGGGCACGTGGACTTAAAATGTATCGCAGACGCTGTTATCCGTCTCGTAATTACACTAGTTATGTTCATTGGCAATATAAAGTCGCTGACACAAGTGTGAATAGTATTAAGAGAAATTGTTCTGTAGTATGAATTAATTTCTGTCCCTACTGTAACTTTATTTTTAAAGTATAAAAAAATAAAGAAAGAACAAAACGCCCAAACACCATAACGTATTATCATCCTTTTTTTTTGTTTTATTAATTTCATGACAAATAAAGGCAAATGCACTGCGGACCCCAGATGGTAAAGTGATGCTACCTACGACCACTGCAAAAACGGGAGTATTTTAGATGCGCGGCCAACTTTTTAAAGCATCAAAGAAAAATGAAAATTGGATTAATAATAAAAGGAGTAGCAAAAAATAGGGGGTTGCCCCTGAATCTCCCGCACACTGCCGACACACGACATAAGTTATTTCACGCTAGTGAATTGATATTGATAATGAATTTCTACAGGACAGCAACGCCCCAGGTCGGTGCGCCTAATTAGGCTCCGATTTAGATATAGCACCTAACATCTTGTAAAGACATACATTATAGATAGGTATTATAGATCTATCTAAATTCTTGAGAAGTTCAATATTTAATATGCGATCGTTAACAATAAGCCGTGAATATTCTCGCTGTCCAAATGTCACTGAATTTGTTTGAGAACTTTGTTCTTTGTTGGTCACTCTGTCTTCGAAGTTTACAATTTTTATTGTCATTTATTTTCAAGTCGTCTATTCGGAGGTGCTGCTGATGTTTAAATATTCCAGTTATCGTTTGCTTTACCGTCCGACATTACATGTACATGTACAATAACGGTATAATTATTGTTTTCCATGTTTGATTTTTTAAGTTTCTGAAGGAATATTTGAGCGATATTGGTTGGAAGATAAGTTTGCTACTTATCACACTTTCAATAACATCTGTCTATATGAGATATCCATATGGATAATAGGAGGGGACCACCTACATCGGCGTGCAAATAGGCGTATAAGCTATACATAGCAAATTTATGTTAATGAAGCTAAGTAGCGACCAAAATTTGCGTGAGAAGTCACGCGTGCAGGTATTTACTTAAGACTTAGTTCGCTCGTAAATCGAGAAAGAGCTTAAAATGTTATAACGCTTCGACTCGCTGTCAAGGTAAATAGACTGACAGGGCGGCTAGTGCTACTCAAATGATTATGAAGAGGGAACTATTTCACAAAGAAATGATATGAAATTTGATAGAGCACACCTTATTTTTATGTTGTTTTTTTATGTTGCAAAGAAGACAAACGAGCTCCGGTCACCTGATGGTAAGCGACACCGGTTACCACGACATCCGCATAACCAGAAGACTTGCAGGTGCGTTGCCAACTTTTTAAAGGATTAATGGAAAAATGGGAATTGTATTGGATTAATGAAACAAGGAGTCGGAAAGGAAAAGGGAGGGAGAATGGGCCCTGGATAACCTGCTCACTAACCAAATTACAACGAGAGTTGTTTCACGGCAGTCTTCTGCAGGTGGGTGGTAACGAGCCAGGACGGTGCGCCCATTTTGACTCCAGGAAAGGAGTAGCATCTGCCACCCTAAAAAAGGTGCAGATATTTACGTAGGTTGGTTTTGGTAGAAAGAAGGCAAACGAACTGCGAGCACCTGATAGTAAGTGGCATCGCTGCCCACGCCATACGCAAAACCAGGAGTCTTGCAGATGTGTTGCTTTTATTAGCCCTAAAAATTCTTCTTTTCTTTAGGAAAGCGCATTTGGGTGCAACTGCAGCAAAACTTTTAATATATTCCTGATAAAACTAGCTCGTTTCGAAATACGGAAAAAAATAAACATATACAAAAATCATAGTTACGCTTTGTATGCCTAAAACTTTGTAGCACGACATAAATTAAACGTGCGCCTGAGACAAAGATAACTTGATCAAACTAAACAACCGGCGGGCGACAAGACAAGCTCCTTATCGTGGCTGAGTTATGCGACACGTCGGACCAGATCAGGGCGCGCCGGCCGCGCTTGTCTTTGACTCCGGCAAGCCTGACTCGTACTTAGAATAGATGTTCAAATTACATAAAATTTGAACTAAAATAATGCATAATGCAAAAATTTTTGGGTATGTGCTAGTCCCAAACTAGAGTCGGATTACGCGCGCCGGCGGGCTCGTTAGCACCCTCCTGCAGAAGGGGGTTTCTGTTAGTTCACAATTTATCACCTTCCCATCCATATATCCATTTATCCAATCCAATTTCCATTCATCTTTTATTAGGTTGGCAACACATCTGCAAGACTCCTAGTTGTGCGGATATCGTGGATATCGGTGTCACTTACCATCAGGTGCCCGCAGCTCGTTTGTCTACTTTT
>DVZZ01000082.1:0-10607 GCA_018237845.1 Euselasia chrysippe | reverse complement strand
CGTTTTCCTATTAATCCTTTAAAAAGTCGGCAACGCATCTGCAAGACTTGGTTCTGCGGTTGTCGGTAGTAGCGGTGTCACTTACTATCAGGTTCCCGCGGCTCGGTTGCCTACTTTCGCCATAAAAAAAAGCAAGAGAAAGACTTTGGACGTTAGGCAAAGGCGTTTGGCCGGGTGGGGCATGGCGCTTCTTTCTAAACATTCTTTCTTTGGGATTTACGAGGAACTATGCAACTGGGTTGCCAGCTTCCTTGCCAATTTGAGCATGAAGGTCTTAATTGAGGTGCGGGTTCCGAGTCTCGGCAAATCAACGTTGGTGTTTCACAGAGCTGTGAACACAGTTCTGTTCACAGGGCCGACAGCCCTTATCTACTCTGTTTCTCCTGTATATCAATGAATTGCCGCAAATTGGCAGCATTTATTGCTATGCGAATGATAGTATAGGCGATGTCTGACGCTCTGGTCATGCAGTTATTTCTCAGGAATAGTTCATCGAGTGTCGGAACAAAGTTGTGTTTGAACCTTACATTTGGTTTCGGTTTGAGGTCAACTTAACCTCGTTGAGTTCAGTCACGTAAAGACACGAGTTTGCACGTTTTGTGCCAAAAAGCTAGCCTTCGTCGCATCACTTCCCTTCGAGAACACACCTCCCCTTACAGTCTCGTGTAATATTGATTTAGTCGAGGTCGTCATTTCTGCTAATGTTTGCTTGCATGGTAATTTAGAGACGTAGGTGGTACTACTCGCTTTCAAAAAGTTGGAGGTTCTGGGAAGACCGAAGAACTAAGTTTAGGTTTAAAGATTTTTTTTCAAAAAAAATAATGTTTCTTAAAATAATTTCAATTTCGGCATTCATTACATTATTAACTAGTACTCAACACCAATACAATCTGAGAGTGAAAACCTGGCAAAATTCCAGGATGAGAAGAGAAACACTGAGTCACGTGGGTAGTGAACAAAATACAAAAAATGTCAAACGCTCACTTTGACAATTCTGTTGAACTGTCTATCTCAACTGATATCAAAAATTCAAAACTTCAAATAATTAGTTATCCGACCAAAAACTTAAACTCAGAGTCTTGGAATCTCTGCTACAGCTCCTAATTCGGATGGTCAACAATAACTTAAAATACATAAATAGTCAATAGATCTCACCTCTGTCATATCCGTAAGCTTGTCGCATATTATACAATCCAGCAAATTTGTTTGCTGATAATTGATTTCTCAGTATTTGTTCTGAATTCAGCATCGGTTCACTGTAAAAACTAAACATTTCCCTTTCTAATCCGTAAAGGCTTCCTTTCACTTTAAATGCCGGCCAAGGGATATTTGCTTTTAATGGCGTCGGGTGCACTGGGAACGTATTTCTTCTGTGCTCCAAATGTACTTTCATGTTTTGTAATTTGAGTTCCCGTTGTACTTCTGTGATGACATTGAATTTCGTCTCCAATTCATTGTTTTTGGTAATTTCAGCAGGCTTCTCATTGCACTTTATTGGTTCTTTCCGTTCATGACTCAAGTTCTTATAAGGTTTTTTGGAGTCCTTCAATATATCTTCGATGAAGAATGCGGTTTTTTTCTGTCGACACGCGCACATTTCCACTGCTTATTTGGTACTGTCCAAGCCATTATCACCATTTGATAGTGGCGTGTTAATTGATAGCTACTTATTTAATGGACACTCCTAATCTAGTTCCTGATATGAAAAACCTAAAAGCCGAATGATTTTTTATCACTTGTTATTTAATTTTAAGGTTTAAATTTGCATGCCATTTATTATGTATCAAAAACTGACAATTGATCCGATTGTCATGTTTTATATGAGCTTTTATAGGTTTGATCGGTGAAGATTAGCTTGTTCCACATAAAGTGTAGTGATTAAATGGTGGGATTATTGAAATCTATCACATTTTAGAGTTCCGTGATTGGGAAAGAACCCCTAGTTTATTAGAAAATTCATGGAGTCATCTCAGAAATGGACACGTCGCGGCCCGGCCAGAAATTGGAATGCAATTCTGACTGAATTCGTACCACATGGAAGGGCAGCGATGCCAATGATCTTCACGGTGATATGATGGCTCTGTGATCTGGTGTCAGTTCGTGTGAAGGTATCGTGCTATGCTCCCGTTTTGTATCTGGGAAGAAAGACTTTTGTGTGATTTGTTAGTTTGGTAGATCCGAGATTTCTTAAGATTCGGTTAAAATTAAGCGTCACTAGAGAAGTCCTGGTAGCTGTATATGCTGTAGTTAGCTCGTCAACGAGCCAGGAACTGGAGGGGGTTTGGGAGACTATAAGGAATATTCTTGACATGGTAGAGGCAATTGAACGCGTGATTTTGAGTGGCGCTTTGAATGTATTGGGCACAAAGAGGCCTAAGGCTAAGAAGCGGTTCTGGGTGATAAAAGAACGAATGATGCTGATAAGGGGATTGTTGACATATGTGTAAAATTTACTTCTATCAAACACATTATTCGATTGATTTTTAATTTTTATTTAAACTACAGAACCCTATACCGTGGGTGGCCCGACACGCAATTGAACGTATTTTTAATATAACATGTATTAACTGTAATCTTGCAATCTTATCTTAATTGATGTACTTCGGTTCTATGTGATAACATTTTTACGTATCTTTACGATTATATTCCCATATACAAATAGTAAGTGCATACCTCAAAATTTGTAAATTACAGTATGCAACCAACAACAGCTAATGAAAAAGTTCCACGTTGTGTATATTAAGATATTATAGGAATGTAACAAAACCTATTTAGCTACATTCTATATACATATATAATTAAAATAAATTATAGTTTATTATAAAAAACAATTGAATTAATTTCTGAACGAGATTTCTGATTTTGAATTAAAGCCAAGGTTTTTTTCGTTCATTATTTATTTATTTAAGCTAACATTTTTTTTATTGGTAGAAAGAATGCAAACGAACTGCGGGAACTTGATGATACTCTGACGATAAATGGCACTACCCTACGCTACCCACGGCATACACACAACACTAAGACACCTTTACTGCCGGCTTTGAGGTGGTGTGAGTAGAGCGCCAGGACCTAAGGAGTACCATGCCCCAGTCTATCGTCTTGACAACTGAACAGCCTGAAGAAATACTTGATCTTCGTTGTCCATTGTTAAATACCTTTCCAACAAAAAAATCTAAACATTTAGGTAAGTTAATTTAAGAATAACTTAAGTTTTAGCTCTGATGATGCTGTAAAAAGTGAAACTGGTAGGCTATATAAATAATAGTAAATTATAAATAATACGTAAAATAACAAGTAAATATTAAATATTTAATAAAAATTCTGAAAAAGTGATTAAATACCTATTTGACATATTTATAGACGAATGTTATCAACCAGATGTCGCCTCCGTGGTCTAGTGGCATGAGTGTTGCCTTTTCGCAGGAGGTCCTGGGTTCGATCTCCGGGTCGGTCATATCTTGAAAATGGTTTCCTTAGATTTTCTGAGTTATTCGAAACATTTTCTAAGCTTTTCCGGGACTGGAAGAGATCACGATTGGCGATGGGTTGACTACCTATCACAGCATGGGACGTATTGAACTAGCCGAATATGGGTGTGTTTCGAAAGTGTAAAAACTTCGAAATGCACCTCTGCCACACCCTCTGTTGGGGCTATATTGGCGTGATGATATGTATGTATGTATCAACCACATTGATTCACTCGAGGCGTTTGTATGGTTAAGGCCAGTCCTAATTGCTACAGCTATGACTATATCTATATGTATTTGCTCGATTAGCTGAAAAATATTATCGACAAGATTCGATACCTTTAATTAAAGAATATATCCACATTCTTATTCGTAAGAGTGAGCAAGCAGAAGAATACTTAGCAAAGTTACGACTAGCTAGTTAATGATGATAAGGTGTGTTCGAATTGGAAATGGAATACCGGCTATATTAGTGTCACTGTTATAAATTTGTGACCAATGATTGTAAGTAGGATAAACAAATCTTTTCATGGTAATTTACACTTATGAGTGACAATTGTAATTTACCGGTAAGCAGTATTGGTCTAATAAGTCTGGGCATGTATGCCGTTCAGGCCTCGCAGAGGCGCGCATGGTTTCTCCGCGCGCTGCAAAGTCAACCACCGGGGTTAATGCAATTAATTCTGGACTCAGAAGAATTTTTCTAGTAGAAATGAGATGACGGCGGTCACTGGTGAAAAGAAGGATGAATGCTCACATGTACCTTTTAGCTCATGGCTCGTTGCCTACTGCAAGAGGAAGTCATCGTAATAGTTATTAATTAGTATTTCAGCCCCCTCTGGGTTCGCAAGTATCACATTCTGTGCACGTAAATTTTTAAGGTGGTATGTGTAGTTAAGTTGGTGTGTTTAGTTAATTGTTAAGATAGTATATGTTACTCCTTTCCCGGAGTCGAAGTGGGCGCATCGTCCTGGGTCGTTACCACCCGCCTGTAGAAGACTGCCGTTAAACAGCTTACGTTGTGTTTCGGTTAGTGATCAGATGATCCAGGATCCATATCCCTTCCCCTCTTCTTTCCTATTCCTTGTAACAATTATCCAATCCAATTCTCATTTTCCCATTAATCTTTTAAAAGGTTGGGAATGCAAGACTCTTAGTTCTATGTATCTCGTGGGTAGCAGTCACATACCTTCAGGAGCTCACTTCTCGTTTGCCTTCATAAATAAAAAAAAACATTTGCTATTAACAAATAAGCTTACAGAAGAGACATGCATTTGTAAAGTGCGTCATCCACGTCTCTCCGTCAATCTACTGCGGGTCTACTTAAACGGGTCCTCTTGAAAAACAAAAGGGGTGAGTCGAATCCACCCCGTAATTGATGGCTAGAGTTTTTCTACCTTTTGTTGCGGAAGGGCGGCTAATTGTCTTTAATTAATTGGGGGCCGCGTATTTTAAAAACCCCTTTATCCTCTTTGTCTGTATTCGTAGGGTTGTCAAAAACATTACAGCCTTAGAGTGGTCTTTCCTACATAGAATGCTACAAGTATAATAATAATTATTATTAAATAAATAATATATAATAAATATTACAGGACAAATCACACAAATCGAACTAACCACAAACTAAGCATTTCGCTTGTACTATGGATATTAGTCAACGATACTTATACATAGAAATACACATATAAATACTGAAATATATTTAATAACACCCAAACCCATAGATACAAACATTGCTCGTCACAAAAATGTTTGTCCAAGCCGGAGATCGAACCCGAGACCCGTCGGTTAGTAGGCAGGGTCACTAACCACTAGACTAACGGGCCGGCTAAATAGTTGTGTCCACCACTGTTTTTTTAAGCAAACAAGCTACGGGTACCTGATGGTAAGTGACACCACTACCCATGCATGACATCAGAAAAACCAGAAGTCTTGCAGATGTGTTGAAAACTTTTTAAAGGATCAATAGGAAAATGGGACTTGGATAGGATAAACGATACACGGAGTAGGAGCTTGTTAATCGCTTTTCTACCATAAAAAACATTGTTATACAATTATCTCGCCCGTGAGCGTTATCGTCGTAACTTTCCGATACATTTTTATTAAAAAAATGTTAAAACGTCAATATTCCCCAGAGTCTGTTTCAAAAACTCTGTCTGCTTAAGGCGGACGCGAATTTCTTAGCTTGGGTCTTTCACGGGTTGCTTCCTATCGCAACTTTTATTTATTTAACAAAATCTGTTATTAACGTGCGGGACGTCAATTTAAAAAAAAAAATTCCAAGTAAAATCTCATTTGTCACAAAAATGTACATTTCTAAGTATTAGTAGTGTCAAAATTTTTAACTTAAAAAAACTTATTAAAAGTTCAATTTGATGATCGAGAACTAGAAAATTTGCTTATTAAAGATAATTTGTTTATGAATGCTTTATTATACATTTTATTTAATGCTACCGCCAGAAGTGTTCCCTTTTACGCGGAGGTCCTGGGTTCGATTGTGTATTACACAAATCTTGATGTTAATCAACAAAATAAAATTTCATTTTACAACTGCTCGGTCTTTTTAATGATATTTTTCAACAAAAAATAAAAAAATTAAGAACTTCTTTTTGACAGCCCTATACCAACAAGGGCGACGACAATTTCCTTTCACAGCTTACATTTCACTCAAAATCTAACTTTATGTCACGTGAATAGAGTTTATTTTCGCGCATTTAATTCTAATAATTGTATTATTTTGTGGTGAATTTTTGTGTTCAAATAAGGGAAGAGATTTGTTAGGCGATTCATGATTTAGGAGTACTAATTGGTCCGGTATTTTGTCTAAACAATTGTTTGTTAGCGACTCTACGCCCAGTGTTCATTGAAAGAGATTTCAAAAGTATTGAGATAATATTCAATTTATAATGAATTATACACTAACTTTTTGAATTTTGGAAACTGTTTTTGCATGGTTTCAAAAAGGTAAATGCGCTGCCCTACCTGATGGTAAGTGACCGATACTCAGGTCTACAAAACCTGGAGTCTTGCAGATGCGTACCCAGTTTTTAAAAAGGAAAGGTAGGAAAATAAAAATTGGATAGCATTGTCGATAAAAGGATTACAAAAGGATAGGATAGGAGTGACGAGCTTAAGATGTCCTGCTTACTAACTTATTACTTACTTACGACAATAATTATGTCAAGGCAGTTTTTTTATTTGATTTATATATTTGTTATAATAACTTTGTTTTGTCTGTCGGCAGTGAGCACGAGACCCTCTCCATTTTTAATTTTCTTTTGACTTTCATAGGGTGGCATTGTAAGGTGCTCCTCCTTTACTGGAGTTGTTACCACCCACCGGTAGAAGACTGCCGCTAAACAATACTCGTTGTGTTTCGATTAGTGAGCAGGAGATTTAGGGCCAATTCCACCTCCTATGTTCTCCTTGAACAGTTTCTCCTATCCAATTCTCATTCTCTATTTATCCTAAATACTTGACAACATAACGCAACGTTGCTTTTTATTAAATTAAGAAAAAAATAGTCAACTAGCTATTTGACAGTAAATGTTAACCGTTAACAACTCATGTTCAACGTCTGCAACGTTATATAATAATAAACACTTTTTATCCGAAAAAACGTTTCGTTAAAATTTTCCGAGTCGCGCCATTGCTTTATCTATATTTTCTTAGATAAATAGACTCTGTATCAACAGTGTTTTAGGGCCAGTGAAGTGACGAAGAGTCGAGAATCGATACACTGGTAATGGGCGATTACTTAAAGCCGACACCCCCGTGGGATTAAGGTGACGTATTTCATGTATTTATCGATATCGATGCTTCCGTATTGTTATATCTTTTCATCATAGTTTAACAACTGACTGTAAAATACTACCCAAAATCTTTGCAACATATTATCGAAATTTCTCGTTACTGTTGTATAATTAAGCATAATCTTAACATCTTGTCTATTTGTAAATAAATATTGCGTATTATATTTGTAGATGTATTATTGATAAAATTAGCTATAACGTTTGTCTAAGTCATTTTTTAGTGTAAGTATACAAAGAAATACTGTTTAATATAGTTACTTATGTTTATTTATTATACCGGGTGTCCCCGATACTTTAATACATAAATTTTAGATACAAAACAATTATTGAAAGTGTCGCTCTAAATTTAAACACTATGTCATGAATTTGTGGTAGGTGCTACTGTTATCCCAGAATTTAATTGAGCGCACTGCTCTGGATCGCTACCACTCTCCTCTAGAAATCTACCGTGGAACAACTAATGGTTTGTTTCGGTTAGTGAACAGGATATCTTATTCACATTTTTCTATTAGGCCTTTAAGAAGTTGGCAACGCATCAGCAAGTCTTCTGGTTTTACGGATGTCGTGGGTGGTAGTGTCACTTACCATCAGGTGCACGGTGCTCGTTTGTTTTCTTTTATCGTAAAAACAATAATACAACAACAGATATGATTAAATTATGACTAATTAAAGTCATAAGTTAGCTGACTTGCAACTTTGACATGCGTGCAGAAGACGACCTCACACAATGGCGTCACGCTGATATCTATAGAAGATCATATCACGGGGAAAAGAAGTAGTAATCATA
The DNA here is from genome assembly GCA_018237845.1 of Euselasia chrysippe. Lineage (NCBI taxonomy): Eukaryota > Metazoa > Arthropoda > Insecta > Lepidoptera > Riodinidae > Euselasia > Euselasia chrysippe. The sequence goes on along the minus strand of DVZZ01000082.1, from coordinate 2,541 downwards.
AAGTGATCAGACGTAGGGTTGGTGTAGCTGAGATGTATTAAAAATAGAACAAATTCAATGTAATTATTTTACAATGTTATATAATTAATGTTGTAATGGTAAATGGATATTAATATTAGATTAAGGTATCTTATTAAGATAGATTAGATTAAGGAACACTTCGTGTATCCATTTAGTAGTAAAGTAGATGTGACAACCACAGAGTCTATAGATGTGATAGATAACTGTGTGACAGTATTCGTTCACACGTCTCAGCAAGTATTGAAACTGTGCTTGGATCAGGGAATTCATACATTATTAAAACGTGTATGCGCAATGCTCGCCCGCTGACCAAAGTGGTGTATGATGGTCTCAACCTTGCCATCGATCCTTAGCATTAATTTTTAATCAAATAATATGATAATGTGGGTGATTTTTATCCAGCAGAGGAAATCCTAAGCTGTAAGCTAATATAATATATGATAGTATGCTCATAAATGATTATCGACATCGATAATAATGTGACATACGATCCCATCACTGGAACGATCTTGCAAAGTATTGTATTGATTTCAAGTCTATTTTTATTCGGGCTACAGCCCACCTGGGTCGCATAACCAGTCGCGTTCAAATGTCACATCATATCAAGAGCACACTAAAATAACAATGACATTTCAAAATGATTGCTTTATATTGTTATAAGAATTATTATGAATCATTCGCTATCGTTTAAACGATTGTAAATCATACTTTATTGATATAATTATAAGGTTAAATATTAATTGATAGAAATAATAATCGTTTCGTACTTGACTGTTGAAAGGTTTATTGTTTTGAAGAGTTACATTATAATTTGGGCAATAAATTTATAAGAGCAATTTATATTTAGATCTTCTTTTAAATAAATCAAATCGAATCGGCTTTGTGTTGAAACACGCGCAAGGTTTCATTTCGGTGGCCTTTGCGTTAAACTGTTTTTTAATTACTTGGTTAGGTTTTAATGTTATTTCTTTAAATTCGTTCCAAATGACACGACCTATATTGAAATGACTGTGCTTTTTTATTATGAATGCCCAAGTTCTTTGCCAAATAATTATCGAATCGTTTTGAAAGTATGTATGAAAATTAGACATGGCAGTTTATGATTAAATATAAGTTTATATTTAATTATTTTTTTAATGATTATTATTACATAAATATAGGTCGATTAGTATAACTTTGTTTTTTAAATGCCAGTAAATAAACGCGGGAAATTTTACTCTAAGAATCAATTTAAAAAAAGTTAAATTTGAAGTAGACATTTTCTATTTTATTCTATTTATTTTGTGAGAAAATTATAACTCTAGATTAGAATACAAATTATTTAAATTAAATGTGCAACCGCGAAACTATTGTGGTTATTTTTATGGCATTATCTGGTATATCTTCACGCCCACATATCCCAAACAAAGGGTAGGCAGTAGTAGACATTTCGAATATTTATGCATTTCCGAAACATTTACATTTGGCTAGTTTAATTACGTCTCATGCAGTGATAGAAAGCCAAGCTATCGCCAATCAGGATCCTTTCCAATCCTGGAAAATCTTAGAAAATGTTTCGAAAATTTTAGAAAATCTAAGATAACAATTTTCAAAATAAGACCAACCTGGGGATTGAACCCAAGACCTCTGCGTACGAGTCCATACTTGTAACCATTAGACTAAGGAGACGATAATGATATTAGAGCATTAAATACAAGTAGTAAGTAGACAAGCAATTCGTCAGCAAATGATATGCACTTAAAAGAAAAAGTTTTAAACCATGTAAAGTTGCTCATTAAAACGCAAAAAGGAAGCAATATTATTACCAAAATAGAAATTATAAGACTTCAATGATTCAAAAGCATAAACGGAATAATTTAAGCAAGCTGTCGTAATTTATTCCGTTTTAATTAATGTGGGGTGTAAATCTTTTGCTTATTACCAAACCAAATGTAAATGTGATGAAGGATAATAATATTTATTGAATAGCTTGAATAGATTCACTAATATGTGACTTATAAAATTTTATTTCTTTCATGTAATAGACTACCTTACTAATATTGTAAATGTACAGTAATATCTACAATAATTATTATGTACAAAACTTATATACCAAAATAGCACATGAGCTACATATCATTACGTATCATCACGCCCATATATCCCCAACAGAGGGTGTGGCAGACGTGCATTTCGAAGTATTTACCCTACCGAAATACACCCACATTCGGCTAGTTTAATACGTGCACATGAGCTATAATTTATAAAAAAATATAAAGTTACCCAATTTCACGCGGATGAAGCCGCGGGAACAGCTAGTGATTTATATATCACATAGATAACCTAACGCTTTTGGAGCGTAATTCGCCATGATAGTCCTATATGTGATGGCGGAGGTAAGTGTATGTTTTAAAACTCTATGATCTCCTCAGCATAGTACAGCTTCAGCCTTGCTATCTTTAGGGTATTAAATAACTGGCATTTGGGGCAGCCGTGACCAAGTTTCCAATGAAAACCGTGCGTAAATCCATCTGCGAAAGG
>DVZZ01000081.1:0-10616 GCA_018237845.1 Euselasia chrysippe | reverse complement strand
TAGTAGAGGGGTCACTTGCCATCAGGGGCCCGGGGCGCGATTGCCTCCTTTCACTATAAAAAAAAAAAAAAAAAGAATAACGTACAAGAAATTCCGTGCTAAAATAAAACCACTATCTTTTTTATGCCAAAACATCACCTTTTAGCTGCCGATTCAGTATACGACCATCAATATACATAAAAGGACCCATGAAGAGGTGCTTTCATCTTAATGTGTACTTAGCCGCAGCCCACCGTAAAGTTTTACTATAACACATTTACCTATTTTTATATCCTCATGCCATACGCTAACAGGAGAGTAAAAAATTGTGCAGTTGTAAACTAAAAGTACTGAATTTATAATTGCACAATTTCTTACTATATTACCTTAGCTTATAGCGGGTATATAGTGATAGTCTCAAGTGGGAGGTGCGACTCCTTTCCCGAGAATACCACCCGTCTGCAGACGACTGCCGTGAGACAACTCTCTTTGTGTTTCGGTGAGTAAGCAGGGGATCCCGGTCCTATCTATCTATCCCCCCTCCATTTTCCTTTCCTGCACCTTGTATCATTTATCTAATCCGATTCGCATTTTCCTATTAATCCTTCAATTAGTTAGTTACCATCAAGTGCCCGCCGTTCTTTTGCCTTATTTAGACATTTAAAAAAATCTAAGTTACTATTTTCTAACCATTAAACTACCAATTTGATTGAATAATTAAGTGTTAATTTTGCTCTAAGAAAAAGAAGAGATCTGCCTACTAAAAGATATTGTTTTTTTGAGATAGAATGTAGTCTATGTGCTATTCTAGACCCGATCTAATCTATCTATCTTTTTAATATATAATTATAATATATTTTATCTAGATCTCCTAATAATTCTGTCATATTTGAGTAAAATACACCTATTCAAACTTGAAGGTATTAATATATAATACTGTTTATATGTAAACAATAACAGAATAAATTGTTATATAATTAATTATGTTGAGACGAGACTTCATTTTAAAATTGTTTTATAGATCTTATCATAGAAAGACAGCTAGCAACCACTTTATCTAATCAGCGCTGTATTGTGTAAGCAATAATATTACTTGTACTATGAATTCCATTAAAAATCGATGAGTGAATTAATCTTACGATCGGATCTTAGAGTAACAGTTGTTTAGTTTTGTGTACTCGAACAATATTGCTACAGTAAATGTTGTTACTATAAATTGAAATGATACTTAAGTTTAACGACTCCCGACTATTAGAACAAATTAAACCGTCAAGAGGAATACTGATTTCAAATATTTGACTAAGAAACATAGACAAAGAGTGTGTCTCTTTGTGTTATGTAAACCAAAATGGAAAATCAATTTACCATATCTGTCACATATTTATTATTTATTTATTTATGTCACTCACATAATATTTCGGAATCATACAAGAACAAAACTTCTAACGACGGGAACATAATACATACATATAAGCATATTCTACTGTATACAAGCTCTTACCTCTACGAGGCCTTGCAAGGCCTCTTTAGGAACATTATGCCCATTTTCTTTTTATTGCGAAAGAAAGCAAACGAGCTGCAGGCACCTGATGTTAAGTGACGCTGCTACCCACGATATCCGCAAAACCAGAAGTTTTGCAGATGAGTTGCATACTTTTTAAAGGATTGGATAGGATATACAAAGAGTAGGAAAGGATAGAGGAGAAGATGCACCCTGGATCACCTGCTTACTAACCGAAACACAACGAGAGTTGTCTCACGGCAATCTTCTGTAGGGGGGGGGGGGGGACCAGACTAGTGGGTGCGCCCAATTCGACTCCGGGAAAATAGTAGCACCTACCACCTTACATGCCAGGCTACGACATTATTTATGTCATATTCTTGATAATTCCTTTATATTTGAGGTACATTAATAAATAAATATTTTTCTAAAATGTTTTATATATATTTAGACATTCTACAGCCCTTCTACATGCGAGCTCTGTCCAGTCTTGCACGCCTCCATAAAACGCCTTCCAGTCGTTTTTCCAGCCTTTTTTGGGTCAAAAAATTTTAATTATGATATTAATTTCAAATACGAGTGACCACATTTTTAAAGTACCCTCCAATAGAGACTAAAGTCCATCCCCATGACCCATATATCTAATGATAATTTTAACGGGGCAGCTTTTCAAAAGTTTACGACTCGTGATGGATGTGGCACTTAAATGTCCGTTACGAGTTATAAAAAACACGCTAATATGAAATGGTTTTGTCGCCTTTGCTTTTTTATTATTTTTATCACGCAAACATGTGCGGGATTCCCACTGGCAGCCATTGGCATTGACAGCAACATTGTTTGTAAATGCAGTAACCTGGGTATTATCTCTAAGTGGCGTGCTATTGGTGATAGTCCGAGTGTATTGTTAAAAACACACGTTGTTTATGGTAGAAAGTTGTTTATGGTAGAAAAAAATCAAAAGAGGTAGTAGGTGCTACTGCTTTCCCGGATTCGAATTGGGCGCATCGTCCTGGGTCGTTACCACCCGCCTGCAGAAGACTGCCGGGAAACAACTCTTGTGTTTCGGTTAGTGAACAGAGCCCATCTCCCACCTATTCCCCCTTCCCTACTCCTTGTATATCCTATCCAATTCTGGTTTTCCTGTTAATCCTTTAAAAAGTTGGCAATGTATCAGTAAGACTTGGATCTGCGAATGTCGTTAGTAGCGGTGTCACTTGCCATCAGGTGCCCGTGGCTCGTTTGCCTTCTTTTGTTATAAAAAAAAAGAGCTGAGGTTACTTGGTGTAAAGTGATGCAGTTATCTACGACACCTGCAAAACCAGAAGCTTTGCAGATGCGTTATCAACTCTTTATAGAGGTAATACGAAAATATGGGGGTATAAAGGATAAAAGAAAGAATAGTAGAGGGGGATTGGCCCTAGATCTACTGCTATACACGACAGTCGTACGACGAAGTTGTCTCACGAAAGTCTTCTGCAAGAGGGTGATTTATTTGAGTGGATTCTATCCTGTTTAAGTTAGTTAACTCGCTTCTGCTTTTTGAATATGAAGCTATGTAAATACAACAATATGATGAACATACAACAATATTGCAATTTGGTGGAAAATAGTTAATGTTTTTAGTTAATAAGTCTAACTGGACCTTGCCGCGGTACATGGATCAATAGGAAAATGAGAATTGGATAGGATAACTGATACAAATAGGAAAGGATATGGGAGGGGACATGGGCCCTGAATCACCTGCTCACTGCAACACAACGAGAGTCGTTTCACGGCAGTCATTTGCAGGCTTGTGTAACGGCCCAGGACTATGTGACCAATTTAACTCCGTGAAAGAAGTAGCACATACCGCCTTAAATTATGAAAAATAACTCATTTGAAAACCACGGTAAAACCCGTCAGACATAAATAACGTAAAAGAATACTCGAAGCATTGTTGAAATTTCATCTCATTGCTACTTGTAAATGTGTAATAAAATTCATTACCAATTACTGATCATTCATTCATTAAATCGCATTAAAAAGAGAACTATTTGACACAAGCGTTGGAAAGGCGTTAACAAGCGAGTTAAATTATTAAAAAATCATGAATATCGTGATTAAAATAGTGGAAAATATAGTTGAAAAATAATGGCAAGCTTCAGTGAACATCAAACATATCGTGCCATTTCAGCATTTAGTTTACCTGGCGCAAGTGGGCACTTGACTATTCATTGTGCGGGTATCCAGCGCAATTTGAGCTTAACGCTCGCGATGCTGACGCTTAATTTAACAAAATACATATTATACACTTAGTTAAATACAGTTGACAGGAATAGGTTTATTTGTTGTTTTAGCCTTTTGTCGCTTAAGTGACAACAGCATTTTGTATTTGTATTTTGTCTGTTGTCTGTTAAATTGTATGCTATGGACGCAATTATCTAAAGAACAACTACTTCACGCATATATAGGCGTATTAAAGTTTACACTTTGGTACAAATTTACTTTTTACTTACATTAAATTCATGATAGTAAAAAGTTCGATGATAGTATGAGGTAAATAACCGATTGCGATTTTTTTTCTACTCCGAACAAATCTTGAATGACCCTAAATAAGGTTCCTTGATCAGGAATAAGGGAATTGAACTCAGAACGTCCAAGTGAGAATCCGTACCTAAGAATACTAGAACAAAGTTTTCAAAAATAACATCGTTTTGTTTCGATTGCAAATCTGGTTACAGATATCTTACTCCCCGTTGGAGGTTTTAGTAATATGAGGATGTTGTCAAAAATTATACACGCCACGTCACGCCATGCCATCTATAGAATGATCAATAGATCCTACGTTATGATGACCAAAAATTTGTTAATTTATGTAGTGAACCCGTTTCCCTTTGCCCTATTTCTTAACAAAAACATATACGTAAGCACCGTAATATATAACGTAAAGGCTCTGTCCTAAACGTCCTAATATTTCTAAAAACTTGAAAAATTGAACCGTAGAACTTTTAAACATTTCAAAACTAGAAATATTCTCTCTCAACTAAGAAAGACTAGTCAGAATAAATTGTGTATTACGTAATTTATCAAATACAAATCGCTTACGCAACCTTAACGTATAAACACTTGATGTTTACCCAAGAAGCTACACAACATCGCAGCACAACTATTACAAACACGAACCTAATTCCACTACAATCATTTGATTACATACGCGAGGGTAGCCATATTTTTTTTTTAAATCAGGATGTGACATAATTATGTTAAACAATTGCGATTTAAATAAACTACGAATTTTAAAAGCTTTCAACTAAACTATCTTACTTTTATGTAAGGGTTATTTGTGCTAATCCATACCTTCCTCTCCCTTCCCTCTCTTTGTTTAAAATCTAGGGAATGAGCTTTTTTAGTCTATACTAAATACTAAACATTTTTGTAAGCTTAATGTACATTATACTTATTGATGACGCAAGCATCAAGCATGTTATCCTCTCCTTTATTGCAAAAACTATACCGCTATAAATCGTAGCGCCGCGGAGGAAATGTCAGTCGTTTTTGCATGTATCCATCAAGATCAAGCCATATCCTGGTAAAAATAGGATAGTGAGTAACCCTATTTATTTGATCGCTCAACACAAGTCAACTATTTTTGAGTAACAAACCGATTAACTTCAATTCTCAATTTAGGTATTCAAATTTCTCATGAATATATTGACTAAGACTCTCAGGTACACGATTTAATTTGGACAAGCGTTTCCTTAATTTTTCTTTACCTAGATATTAATCCATACCCGAAGTTTACTTGTTGAATAAACTCAGCGGTACTAATAATATAAAAATAATGTTACGTGCTAGAATTCGCACTTGGACAATAAACTGCCCCTTGTAATTGACTTGTGTTTATTTAACCGTAAATATATCAACAAAACCAATTCAATGAGCTATGTTACTATCCGAGTCCTCGCTGAATCATCCAACTGCTTTTTATTCTATTTTTCTTTGTTATTGTCTTACTATTTAGCGAATGAATTAATTAGCAGTGATCGCAGCTTTTATATACCCAAATCAATACAATAAGAAAAAGTAATAGAAATATCTCGAAAACTTTTGTCAAGTAAACTACTGTACTATTATACAAATACAGACTTTGTGTTTTTGTCATAAGGTTGAGATTCGCCTACAAGTACACTACTACTCAATAACAATAGATAGAACAGATAACTTTGGTTATTTTACGGCAACGCTCTTCAGGAGAGTAGTCAAAATTGGAAAACATTTGTTATTTGTCACATAATTTGCTATAAGTGGGCAATATACAATATATTATAAAATAGCGTGCTATATTTTTCCCTCTGCGTGTGTTGATAAATGACGTAAGATTTTTTTTATATAATGCAGTATAAATATAATGAAAATGAGTAGATTAAATCGCTCATAGTGTTGAAAAGTTCTTGAGTTGCGAACAAGTCAGCAGGCGCCACCCCACACTTACACAAAAGAAATGGGGCAGAGACTACAAAAACATATGTTATTTTGCATTTAAATTACTTATTTTAGTTCTCATAATTATCTCAGAATTCAACAGCATTCATGATATAGGATGATATTTTATCGGCTGATGGCAAGTACATTTCTTAAGTATATAAATTAAAAATCTGGCTCAAGTTACCTTCTTTGCAGGGAAAGAGGCGTAAAGCTACAACTTTTATTTGTATTTGGGCACATTTTGTAAAAACCATTCATTCATTATGTATTCATTATATACAGTGTGTGTGTGCGAAACAAGTTTCTAGTGATCGGATATTTGGCAATCCTTGCATAATAATTTATGAAGTTCTAAAATATAATTTCTAATTAATTATAAGTAATATAGTCAACTATTTATAATATTTTTTAAAATTGAATCACTGACCTGCCAGTCTGGAAGTGCAACATTAAGAAACGGTCACAATAATTATGATACAATTTCATAATTTAATAAAATAATATTATTAACTTCTAATAACATTAAAATAATAGCCTGTAAATATTATTTAACAGCATTCTAAAACTTACTCAACTATAACAATTATTTTGTTCTTGCCGAATAAAGTTAATTTCAAATAAAAGATTTACTTCTAAAACAGGTTGGATTTCTAAGACGTAATCTTTTAAAGTAAATTGTCTTTGGCCGGGGCGCGGCCCTGTCTTACTCCTGACGCAAAACAATAAAGACATCTCCACCACGCATCAGCATAATGCCGTGATAATGTTCTCTCGAGTACGGACTTAAGCTTCGCACCCTGAGGATTATGGCTCAAGCCTCTACGAGCAAATAAGCCCTTTATATCCTGGCCTCTCTCATGAACTGAGATTTCTACGCAGTATTTTTTTAGACAACTAAATGTGAATATAATGTATATGTATTCAAAACTTTCCACATTAATTTTATAAAGTTTGTTTTTTCTCTTTTAAATTTTATTTTGTCTTTATTATACAAGATAGTGATGCATTTTTACACTACAAATTGTAGTTGTGGGTACACAATCATCACCATCACCTAATAAACTAATGTCATAGTTTGTGGTAGCAAATAGATGATAAGAAACATATCAAACATGTATCTGTCTAGAAATTCAGGCTACAGTTAAGTGAACTAATCTTCCATTCTGTATTAATTCGATCCATGTGAGTAGAAACAACTATTTAATTAAAATATTCCCTAAATAGCTAACAAGTCTATCGTAAATTAGGGTTCTTTTCAATTCGAGAAGTTCTAAACCTTAAAATGATATTGACTCTAAAATTAAACTTGCAATCTTCCGCTTGTAAGCCTCTTCCCGTGACCTGGGTCACCTATATAGGTCGTTACCACCCGCCTGCAGAAGACTGCCGTATAACAACTCTCATTGTGTTTCGGTTAGTGTGCAGGTGATCCAGAGTATAACTCCCCTTCCCTTTCCTTTTCTACTCCTTGTCTCATTTACCCGACTCAAGTCTCTTCCCCCATTATTCCGTTAAAAGGTTGACAAGTATCTGCAAGACTCCTAGTTGTACGGATGTTGTCAATGTCAATGGAAAATTGATTGATACCCGAAACTTTAACAAAAGTGCAAGTGTGGGGATAACAGTAGTCTAAGCGGCGGTGGATCTTCTTGGTACAGTAAGGATGGCCCCGGATTCTTCAGAGGAATACACTTCCCAGCTTCCTGAACTCGATCTGACCTTGGCCTTAGAGCCACTGCGTCACACTGCCCGCAGCGCTTACTCGTTATCACTTATACACTCAACACTTTGTTATCTAATAGCACTAGTATCTCTAAAGATTAGCGCATTCCAATAGAAAATAACATATACATATAGTTATGTATATTATATAAACTACGCATATTATCGCGTTCGTTGTCTTTTGGTCACGCGTGTAGGCTCTCATGCAAAGGTTCGAGGTTTAATTCCTGTGTCCAACTTATCTACACAAATTATTTTGTTGATTTTATTCAGTGCTTAAAGTATTGTAATATTGTCCTGGATTAGAATAAGTAAATGCTCGATATGTACAGAGACGATGAGTTAAATGAGCGACAAAGTCTGGCACTAATTTATCACATCATTTTCGCAAACCAGTTGGTGTACGAAATTTCGATCCGGTAATTTGGGTCTAAGTTGAAGCAAATGAAGACAAAATAAAGACATTTGTTGTTGCAAAACAGCGAAGAACATAACTTGCGAGGGCACTGAAAGATTCAATTTATAAAATTCAGCCGAATATTATTTCACTCTAAGAAAATCACCTTTAATTTTGACTAAAAAACTTTCCTTTCCGAACAATCCCATGTTTACGCACCAGTAAAGATATACTTACATTCTATTTTAGAATGCTAGCTCGACGCCAAGAAATACGAAAAAGTGAAAGGAAATCATATAAATAGAAAATGAAAGCGAAATTGAAAAGTTAAAAAATCTTTTTGGCGATCAAAACAAAACAAAACCTTGACTCCGACACGGCACTGAATACCTTAGTTTTCCTCTGCCCAAAACATTTAACCTTTGTCAGGTTGCCAATGAATTCACTTGATAAATATTCCACAACGTCAGCGGCGAACCAAGTTTCACGCTTCGGTGTTATTTATCAAGTTTACCCTACTTAGTAAATGCCGGTAAATTGTTGGGAGCACGGAATATGATTTATCGTATAACTATAATGTCACCCTATATAACACTATTTTCTATATTTTAAGTGTAATTTTTATACTGGAGTCTAATTCGGCGCATCAACCTGTTTAGTTACTACCCCCAGCAGAAAACTTTTGGTGTGTTTCGCATTGATCAGAATATCCAGGACCCGTCTCTATAACCCTTCCTTTTTTACTCTTTTTATAATTTATCCTACCATCAGATACCCACAGCTCGTTTGTTTTCTTTAAACCGAAAAAAAAAATTACACCATGTATTAGATCGTTATATATTATTTCTTATGAGTATTATGTTACCTTTTTTTTAATCTTAGTGGTAAATTTACTTACCCAGGACCGGATCAAGTGGATCGGTCTGAGTGTAGGACCTGCAGTTCCAGAGAGGTCCGGAATACCCGCCAACACCCACTGCAGTGTCTTCCTCCTAGTGCACGGAGTGGGAAAGGGTACACGCTAACATTCTTCCTTTTACACGCCAGTATCCCCTGGCGATGGTATTAATGATTATAATTCAACTAAAAGATGAAAACCCCCGTAGTTATATGTAGTCATAAAAACTAATTATACCTACCGATTCGAATGACATAAATAAAGAAGATAATTGGCCCTTAACTAATATGTTATCTAATAAGTAACTTAAGTATTAGTCCTGACGACGCTGCAAACATCGAAATCGGTGGGCTATATAAATGATAACTAATTGTAAATAATACGTAATGTCGTGGCCACACACAACACCGTTTCCCGTTAATTGTGGGCGTTTACGTAAAAAATTCTAGCGGCATTTAACGGCCAATGCATTGTAGGGCATTAAATTTTGCTAGAATTTTTAACGTAAACGACCACAATTAACGGGAAACGGCGTTGTGTGTGGCCACGACATAAAACAGTGCAAGCATTAATTTCGAAGATCGTGGAAAATGTACTAAGCGCCGACGATGAAAATTTAAAATATACCAATAAGTTATATTCCTCTTATTTCATGCTGCTTGATGAAACGTAAGAATGTTGCAGCATCCAGTAACAGATGCAGAACTAACCCATATCATCTCCTATCATTTTTCTCTGGCTTTTCCTCTATCTTTCTCTCTCATGTAACCTTTGACTATGGGTGACGCACTGAATCAAGCAGATGTGTCCTCATTTACTTATTTATTCCACAAGTACGATTTTGGAGGAAAAATATTCCATGAGATTTTGGATCCAATATAAAGAGTAAAAGTTAAAGCATTCAAAAAACAAAGTGTTCAATCAGGCTTTTCGCGAGGTCTAATATAATTAAGGTTGCGAAGTCACACCTTCACCGTCACGTGTATAAGAGAGAATTGAAGTCAAAAACGAGCCTATTTAAGTCAGACATATTGGCGCCGCCCAGGCGGTAGGTCGCAATATCGATAAAGTGATGTCGTGGAACTGGCGCTGCACGAGCTTCCTTCCCGTGCAAAGAAGTGGTTCATTATAGGCAAAAGTCGAAATGTCTCATCCTGGACACCAAGGCTCACTTCGAGTCACTGAACCCATGGAAAAGTAATAACCAAAAAAACTGATGAATCACTCCCCTGTAAAAGAATAGTATAATAACGCGATTATTTGGCTACAAGCCAAAGAAGCCTCTGACCTTATCTTTGTTTATTTCTTCGATGCCTTAATATTTACTCCCTTACAACTTCCATTTTCCTGTTAACCTTGACTTTTATATTTTATGTTATAGCCGCAAGACTACTTCTTGAGTAAACTTTTACTTCGATCTGTACAGGCGACGTTCTGTCTGTGGACCGATTTCCGCGGAATACAAATTTAACTATAGTCTCTTTCTAACTACCTGGAAGAGCCTATGCTCCACCACAACATACAATGTTACTACGTTTATATCTTCACGTCTAATATCGCCAAGAAAGGGTAGGCCGAGGCACTTTACGAAGTTTTTCCATTTAAGAAACATACATATCATCACGCCCATATATCCCCAACAGAGGGTGAGGCAG
>DVZZ01000080.1:0-10621 GCA_018237845.1 Euselasia chrysippe | reverse complement strand
AGGCTGGCGGGCGCGTGGCTCGCGGGCGCGTGGCTCACGGGTACGTGGCTCACGGGCACGAGTTTCTGAGAACACCGAACCCCCCCCGGTGAGTACGTTACGTATGAAGATCGCAATTGGCGTGAAATAATCATAAAATTATACTTACGGGCTGTGAAGGCACTTGATGCGACTGTTTCTTCAACTTTTTTTTTGAAGGTTTTCCGGAAGTGGGACCTGAAATTATATATTATCGTAAATATTTAATGTTTAAGGTTTAGAAATAAAACAACAATAACATTAATATAACATGAACTACCTACCTAATGGAGGCCACATCGGTCCGATCAACTTTATTGTGCGAAATTACTGTAGTAAAATTAGAAAACAAGCCACGTGATAGTGTAACGTGTATTATGTATATGAAGTTTGTGCGGTGTGTTTTTGAGTAAGTAGCGTATTAGATTTACTGACAAACGTTTTTGTATATCGTATGCAACATTGATATACAAATACTAGCTGTAGTGATCAATGAAAACTAACAATTTAAAACCGACCGATTTTTGCTGGATCCGCAAACGTACAGATACGATAAAGAAATATTTCACGTCATCATGTCCACGGAAGTTCATTTTGTCGCATTGACCCATCGACTACGCTAACTCGGCGAACTTCAGATCTCAAGGGCATTGTAAAATAAAATCCAAACATGTTACTTAAAAGTTTTACTTAAATTTTTGTTATATATCGAATTATATACAAAATTTATTAATTACCACTCATACTTAAAAACTAATCAATTAAAAGTCATGAGGGTCGATTAAACAAATCTTATGCAATAAAATTTACACAATATGATGTTTTATATATTCTACGTTTCTGTTCACTTCAACAAAAACAACTTGCATAGGATTTAGTTGTACCAAATAATCTTAGCCTATTACAATGTTCATTTTAAAGCAAAGTAATGTTTAAAAAAATAGTTTAAACTATGCAAGCAGTCTCCAATAACTTATGTATATGAAAATTGCTAACATGATTATAAAAACAAATATTTTGTTCTTCTCCTTTGCTTTCACGACAGAACACAAACAGGCAAAGAGGCCGATACGACAAAAGTAGGCACAGAACAGATGTGCCAACTTCAGTACATACAATTCAAGTTGGCTTTTCACTACGCGGCGTGATGTAAACTATCTCTCATATATTTACATTCAACGATTGCCTGCCTTCCGCTGACATTTGTATTTTTGAGTCCTTCAGCTCTTTGTCAACATGTATTGATGACGTATCAGCATCGACTTGGATGAATGAGAATGAAATCTAAATTTTGAAGATCCAGTGAAGCTGTTGTGATCAGGAAATTACCAACATCAACAGCTTCCTATAACGTAAGAGGCCCCCGGAGCCTTTATATAATGTTGCATTCCAGTGTGACACATTAGAACAGGATTAATGAAATTTTGTGTCCACGCAATTAATATTAATTATTTATTATTAATGTATTCCAATATATGAGATTTAGTATGGCAAAGAAGCAGTTGTACAGAGATTGAAAAAGGATTCAAATTAATGTCAGATGCCGAAGATAACGGATTCTTTTCTGAAGCCGAATTAGACAATAGTAACAGATCCGAATTAGAACAATTTACACACGTCCATTTTAAGTATGACAAATATGTTTTTAATATTAATTGACTATTTTTGCAATAAGTCAGTCTGGAACGGCGACGAACTCATAAGTACTATACGTGCCATGTAATATGGCAACCGCCTCAATACCGAGGAGACATCGTAGCTTCATAGCCCAACCATTTCAAATCATATTTGTATAAAATTGATAAAAACGGCTGGTCGCCGCGTGCTCAATATTTTATTCAGATAAGGCAAAAACACTTTTTACTCCTATTCCATTCGGCGTCGTTTCCACAGGGAAAATATTTAAGATACGATATATCTTCGCGTACTAACATCTCGACATAATTTAATCTCATTTTCATCCAAGACGTCCAGTGATCATCGGCCTCCCCATTACCGTGAGGGTTTGGACCATTGCAATAGAATCAAATCTACGTGAAATACTAATACTGACTAAAACTAAAGCGGATAAAGTAATATTGTATTTAAAAGTTTAGGATAAATTCGTCCTTCCGGTACTGATTGTAAAAAAAATGCTACAGCTTCTTTTAAGGTTTCGAGTGCGACATCAACACGTCTTGATTAATACCTTCGGGCTTCGCCGACACGGTGCTCACTGTGAAGGAACAACTCTAACTTCATGAAATGCTTGTTTCTTTGGCATATCAAAGTATTCATTGATACATTTATGGTATTATTTTTTAGGGGATTCTCAATTTGGTTGTATATTTTTTAATTATTTTACATTTATTTTATTTCTTTTTATATGTATTAGCCAATTTTTTTTTTGATTGTGTACTTATGTCTAAAATTATTAGTGCTTGGTTCAGTCAGGTGCGAGGGTAGTCTCGTTTTAGTTTCAAGGGCATTGAGCCCTGAACTTCGAATATATACAAGGAAACTCCTCAAGGATTGATAAGAAATTGCAGTATTATTATATTATATATTGACTGAAATTTACTTCAATTGGAGGCAGATTTGAAATTAATTTTTATGTATTTGAAGAATATACTGTCTACTTTTTATATTCAACAAATCATGATCTGATAAAACAACCTTAAGGAAAGCGCGGGGAAACATGCCCGTATGGTGTGTTTGTTATTTATCCTTTCTAGACATCAGATCTCAAAACTTTGATAATATTGATATAATATTATGGTATCGCCTCCGTGGTCTAGTGGTTACAACTATTAACTCTTACCCGGAGGTCCTGGGTTTGATCCCCGGGTCGGTCATATCTGGACAATTATTTTCTTCGATTTTCTAAGGTTTTCGAAACATTTTCTAAGATTCTCCGGGACTGGAAAGGATCCCGATTGGCGATGGGTTGGCTACCTATCACAGCATGGGACGTATTAAACTAGCTGAATGTAGGTGTGTTTCAGAATTGTAAAAACTTCGAAATGCACCTCTGCCGCACCCTCTGTTGGGGATATATATTTTTTATTATGATATTATAGAGATGACCAAAAGAAGGCTCAATCAGAAAACAAAGCATTGGAACTCAATAAACGATCGTTTCTTCGAGCGTTCTAATCGTGTTTGAACTTGATAGAATGAGTTTGGGATGTAGTCTAAATATGTGATGGAGCAGAAGACCAGTCGCTGGAAGTCGTCAGTGGAGTGACGTGTTTAGACTGGTGAGACCTATCTTGGGATACATTTGGAGCAAAGATGATCTGCAAGGTCAGGGAGCAGTGATGATGATAGAGCCGCATAGCAGCTGCTGGACCACTACAATCAAGCAATGCACATAGGAGTGTTTCGGCTTCTTAAAATCTTGTCGGGGTGGTCTTCGACCACAAACCGTCTGTGATATTCCAAAGGCTAATGATGAAGCATTGTTACAGCTTAGAACGCCATAGTGGAGATACTCGCCTCGAACTATTTGAGCTGATTACAATAGTTTTGGGACGTTCTTAAACAACAGATGACGCCCAAAGGACAACAAAGTTATAGATATATATTATGCCTATAATAGAATAGTCTGTTTTAATGCCGTACTCTTCTGTACGCATAATTTACACTAAAAAGAGTAAAATGAAGAAAAAACAAGGATAACCTAATACCGACTCAAAAAAAACACGCACAACTAATAAAACTAAAAATCTTTTTCTATGAAGTCGATATAATTTTTTGATTTTTTTTAATATTCAAAAACAACTAAATAAATATAATTTTAAAACAGTACATTTTGTATATAATATTAAACTTTGAATTTTGATTTCACGGATATCCCCAATTGAATTTTTTTATCACATTAGTAGTTTTATTGGACATTTGAACATCTTAAAATCATCGGCCACTCGGCCATGACACAGTGAGAGTGTAACAACTCCGCGTATTGAAGCCGTTTGAAAATGACGAGAGAGATGTTAACGTACGGCGTAGTGAAGAGCCACTTGTTTCATCTGCCAATTTCTGCATTAACAAACGTTTTTAATTTTACCTAACTAAAAGATTTCGAATAATTGGCCGCTTTTACCTAATTTTCTATTACAAATAATACTAAATACTAACTTACAAAACTGAATAAAGTTGTACTTGAAGGAAATTCATCAACTAACTTTTAATGTATTATCGACATATCGGTTGTGGTAAGGAATGTTCGTTTGTCAATATTCTGCTCTGCCGCTCGACACGAGAGGCCGGGTAAGACGGCAGCGGGTATCATACAATAAAAAATAAATATTACAAACAACCTTCCACCGGACTACTTCAGTAGTCCGACGAAATATTAGTTACCCTCATGTAAAAAGGTAATTATTCTATGTAAAATTCATGAAGTCTATTTGTGAGAGCACGTTTCCTCTACGACTCAAATATCATGATATATACATCTTCGCAGGCTACCACTAATAAAACATGTGTACAAAATGAAATATCGATAATACAATATTCTATACATTTAAAAGCAATACGCAAAATAAATAACACAAAACGACTTTTAAATTACAATTCAATAACCTTTCTAAGATTTTTAAAAGTTATTTCCACCGATCACGTCAACAAAAACTAAGCCTAACGTAACTATATTAAATGTACAGGAGTAGGCCGCTCCGGGCCATCACAGCTCGCAGGCCTCCGCCCGCGCTCTCTCACTACATTTACATTCTAGACCACACATATATTTGCCAAGTTTTTGTTGTGACCAAATTGTAATCCAAGAGGTAGAAAAAAATTAAGTCTCAGAACCGATTTAATAATATTAAACCTATAACTGTATATTTACGATTTATAAATTCGAATCATCGGTCTCAAGGAGCAGCCGTCGACATTCACGGAATCGTATGGACTCACAGAAGCCGACTCCGACCAGAACGGGATAGCTTTCTACCTAAGGTCTAGGCGTATGTACACACTACAATTTTAGATTTGTTCGATTTACATTGTTAATTTTAATCGTTATTACAAACAAAAACAGGGCCCGGAAACTCCGTCGATTGAAGCTTTTAGAAGGGGAAGCCGTTCACGCCTCCCGAGCCAGAATCGTCGTAAGCCGTTTACGACAGGTTTTTGAAGAAGTTATACCGTGGCGGTTGCGTTTAATAATAATTAACGTTCACTCGACGCTTCGTGAGCTCGGTTGCAAATTAAAAAATAAATCGCATTATTATAAGTTTAAAATCAAAACGAGCGCGTCGCTCAGTACGGATTTACGTGCAGTTGAAAACCTTCAAAGTAATTTTATCGTTTTAACTTAAATTAATTCAATCAAACGGCTTGCCCCCATTTAATTAAAAATAAATCGAATGGTTATAGCGGTTAAGACCAATTTATTATGCCATTATAATTTATGTTCAACCTGGAATCAATTATTTGAAAACTTAAAGGGTTTTGAGTGAACTCGATTTACTTCAAACAAAAAGCTCCAATACCCCCTCGAAAGAGCGGCCGGGTCGCAGGTCCCCCAACCCTTCCGAGGGAAGCGGTTCCGGGCCCTGCTTTAAAACAATACTCGGAGAGTACACGTCATGGAATCAATGATGTGATATTGGTTCGCCGAATCGGCCCAGAGCCTCTCGCCGCCGCCCGCGACAAACGTCCATATTGCACCATTTCCTCCATCTTTCGTAAAGACAACTTCATATGCTTTTTTTACTTTTTACGATTTCGGTACTCAATAATAGCATTTATGTTACATCACAGCTGCCTACGAGACATCGACAGAGACAACATTCAACATAATTTTATAGTCTTTCTCTTATACAATCGTAATTAAAGATATATTTGCAAACAATTTGTGGAAGGAAGGAGGCCAGCTTTGGTCGTCGTGACGATTTACAAACGATTCATCGAGTGCGAGAGCAAGCATTAAGCGGTCAGGAGTTTTACCAATAAACAATACCTTTTCAGTGATTCAAATTTTTAACTACAACATGTCGCCCTGCACTCCGCCGCTGGGCCCTCCTTACACTATTGTTTGCATGTATCCGCGCCTACGCTAGCCGCGAGCTGCCGCGCCGCCCGAGGACATGATATAGTTAAAAACGTCAACGTGAAAAGGTATTTCCGCGCGGCTCCGACGGCCCGGCGAGTTTGTCAGTGATCACCAAAGCTAGCTTCTCCTCCGTTTCGTTTTGTGCCTTTACCAACATTTCTCACTATTTGAATATTCGACATCGGAAGGACCGTCCGAACGGTATCACAGATTAAAAGAGCAAACACAAACATCTGCACACTCGCACGCTCACACGCGCCCGGACACTGGGCGAGGGCGAGGAGAAGCGCCGCGCCGCGCCCGGACCTGCGCTTCTCTTCGCATGCTCGTCGGCGATGAGTAAAGAATTTAATAAACAGGTAAAAAAATATATTTTTAGCACTAAATGGATAAGTTTTAAAATATGATTTAAAATTATTTATTTGGAGGATACTAATATAACACGACTACCGACGGTTTAATCGGTTTCATCGATCGAGTTAATCTGTTCCTACAAAACGTGTCCATTCCATCGACGCACTGCAGCCATTCATTCCTTCGCTGACGATACTAGACTAGAATAAAATATTTTAAAACGTTATTTCCATACCGCGATCAGTCAATTGAAAAAAATACTGGCAAAGGTAAAAACCTCAGTTCACCTTGACACGTGCGCGGCCCCGCCCCCGCGCGCGTCGTAAATGCAAGGACGCTACAACGGAACGTGCGCTCTAACCTGCTTCGCTGTCGCTGCTGTCGGACGAGCTGGTGTCCGTGCTGGACGACGAGTTGGACGAGTCGGACGAGCTGGACGAGGACGACATGCCGAGCCCGTCCTTGCAGCCGTCTGCAACACGTCCGGAGACACATCGATTAGTACGGCTCTTCAGTGGTATTTGCCGCGTTAAGTACTAGGATCATCTGTTTGATATCGAGTAACGAACGATATCAGTCTTTATTAATTAGATTCGCCATAAGACTGCTTTTATTTGTAATAACACAATCTTTTACAACAAAAGTAATGTTCAAACAGCGCCTCCGTGACTTGCACTGAGCGTCGCAGGACGTCGTGCGCACTCCTCAAAACTGGAACATAAATGTGGCAGGCAGCGGCCGGAGATCTTAGCAACTGTGTCAAATGAACAACTGCTCGAGAACGTGTATATTTTTTATGGCTAATAGAGGTCAAACCAGTCGCGGGCACCTGAAACATTTACGAGGTCGAGTCTGGGTGGCAATAAATACGGCTCGGTAAGTGTGCATGTGCTTCCACGTGTCAGTGCCGCGGCCCGGCGCCTCCACTCTGTAGTACAACTCTTTTTGCTGTCGCTTTGCCTACCTGTCTAGTATTATTCATATATTTTAACAAGCACTACACAGGGGCGTCCCCCCCAGGCCAGGCCACGCCCACCGCAGCCGGGTCCGCCCGAACATTTAAATACCTTTTTTCGGTTGCTGCTTTTTATTCGTTCCCAGTTGCCCGGAGACGTCCTGTAATCTTTTTTCCAACTCTTGTTTTTTCTCGGCCATCTGTTCGTCCTTTGATTTCCCGGACACCTTTCGATCTATTAAAATATTTTGCTCGTTAAACCTGCTTTTATTGTGCAAATTTCTGCACACAAAAGATTTAAAAAAACTTATTTTTAACGGAGGCGGATATCTCGATATGAATGCGGACGTATGTCGCGCTCGGCCGAAGAGACTGGCGTAATGAAAACTCAATTGTTATACATACACTCGCACCTGCCATTGGCTTACATACATTCATACATTCCATTTGATACAAAAGCAAAACGACAAAAAATATTGCTTAAAGAATAGATTGTAAATTAGAAGATCAAGTAAAACTAAGATTATATTAATACTTTTATATAAATGAAACAAATCAATGACCACCAAGAACAAATTTGGCTTTAACATTGAATTCGGTCTCAATTTTTATCAAACATGTCAAGTGTTTAATTTATCAAAACTACCTTTGATCTCCCAAGGCCAGAGCTGTGCAGTGCCGACAGTATTCAGTAGCGCCGTGCTTTGCACGACTCCTACATTTGTATCACCATGACAGATGGGTTTTACAAGGTGGCAGGTGCTACCCCTCTCGCTAAGCGCCATGACACAGCTATTGTTATTTTGGTTAGCAGGCAAGTGTACCAGAGCCGTTCCCCCTTCGCTTTCCTACTCCTTGTATTAATTCTTTAAAAAGTAAACAACGCAAAACTCGTCCTGGGTTTACAGATATCATGGGTAGCAGAGACACTTACCGTCGCATACCCGCGGCTCGTTTGCCATCTTTCACATACTAATAGAAATACCAATTCTTCCGTTCTGAGGGCCGAGCGGAACGCGAGCACTTACGAGTCTTTTTCCGAAGACACGACGCGACGTAGCTCTCCAACTCCCGAAGCGTCGACGGCTTCAGTGTTTCAAAATCAATTTCTATTTCGTCTGGGTTCGAGTCCCGCAGCGACGGCTCTCTGCTCTGGATGATGTGGACGACTTTACCGAGCTTGTCGCCTGATCAAAAAATAATACTTTATAGAAAGATATAAATGCAAGTTTGCGGAACTGATCCAGAAGTACTTATGTCCAAATGTAATTTCAAGTATAATTTATAACTATAACCAATAACAAAAGCGTGATTAGCTTTTTGGAAGCTCATAATATGGTTAAACATTTGTTTCAAAGGCATAATTTGACATATGACAGATTATGTAACAAGTTAATCAAATTATAATATTTATATTATTAGCATTTGGTATTATTAATTGGTGATTGATCTAAATTTCAATACTCGATGAGTAAATTATTTTGTTAATAAGCCTTTCAAATCTGAGATCAGAGAATCTAAGCCTCATTCTCCAATAGAATAAATAACCGGGCATGCTATTATGGTTACGGTTACGGTAGGAGTTACTTAACTCCTAGCATTATTATAAACAAATTATTTTTGACGACTTTTCTAACACATTTATTTTAGCAATTTCGTTATAGAATGTAACATGTTAAACATGTTTGCTTCATTTCTGCGTATTCGTTCCTCCATTAGTGTAATATTACATTTATTGATAATTTGAAGTGTAGCGACGCGGGACAAAATACCGGGTGTTACAAAAGTACGGACTAAAACGCGAAACACGCGTTTAAAATGTATTAACTAATATTAAAACGATATATAAATGATTATACGTTCACGCCAGATGCACTTTCTTTCTCGAACAAATCTTTAATATATGTCCAATTTATTAGCTAATGCCATCCTTTTTTTTTCACACGGAGAATGCATTTCCGCACTGGCCGGGGCCGCCGCTGCGACGACCCCGAGTGGGCCCACGACACGAGCCACAGCTCCGGCTGCTGCCGACAGGCGGGGGCCGTACCTCGTCTCGGACTCGACCTCGACACCGACGCCGCCGACCACGACGTGGGTGCCAGGCGGGGGAGAAGGCCTAGGCCCGTGAAAACATTGGGCTTCGGACTACTCCAGAGCTAATGCCATACCTAGATGACGTAACGTCATGTTCTATGGCCTATATCGCATCGACCTTTGTCACGTGTTTTATTCGATGTAGAATGACCCGGAAATACAATAAAAAAGTGGACTGGCGATGTATTAGACTGTTGAATAATTTGCATCATTGAATTTATTACACTTGAATTTAGCTAACTTCTACATTGTGATAATTCTAAAACCAGTGTACGATTTTTAAGTGTCGATTTTAAGTTCGCCGGTGATCTTCAATATGGACTATAAATTCATAGGTGAAATTTAAGATCCTTCTAGAAGGTCAGGTCATATGGCACGGCAGGCGAGATATATCCACTAACCTTTCCGAATCCTTCAAATATGAAAGGTAACGATATCACGGAGATAGAGCGAGTACGGCAGAGTTAACCGAGCGCATCGTCGGAGGCTATTTACCCTCACAGTTACCACAGCGGGCAAGCGCGGCGGCGACGCACACGCGCTACAACCTCGCGCCCGGCCGTTGACAACATGCGGCGCGGCCGACACAACACGCGCCGCGCGCTGTTGCTCCGGCAGTTCATACGTTACATCGCATAGCGAGCGACTCCGACCTTAGTAGTGCCACCCCGGGAAGTTTTCGACCATACAACGTTACAACGTAAAACATTAGCCAGATCAGGAGGTTTCTTTAAATTAAGGATTCGCTTAAAATTTTAAACTTAAATTATCGCGTATCACTAACATTTTCATTCATTCATATATTCTTGTATAATTCATTCTCGCCGTGACCACGATCCATGCGACTGGATCGAAATATTGACAATTACACAAGAATATATCGTCAGTGACCCGTAAATAGTGAAAATGTTAAGGATTCGCTTTTTAGCGGTGTGACAATAGGCGGTTTATAGGTTTTTTATTTAATTGCATACAGTACAGGCGGATGTGGGAAATTGAAATCATCATGTACGTACAATGGAGACCGTTCGGTTTCCTAAATAAATAATAATTTTCGTATGAAAAAAGTAATAGGAGGGTCGGAAGTGCGGCCAGAACTCACCGGGCAGCTTGTTGATGTCGAGCGACAGCTGGCGCTTCTCGTCGTAGGACATGGG
>DVZZ01000079.1:0-10647 GCA_018237845.1 Euselasia chrysippe | reverse complement strand
GACATCCGCATAATTAGAAGTCTTGCAGATGCGTTGCCAACTTTTTATAGGATTAATAGGAAAACGAAAATTGAATAGGATATACAAGAAGTAGGAAAGGGGGAAATAGGGGAGGGGGTATGGGCCCTGGATCTCCCTTTCTCTAATTCAACAATACAACTAACTTATTCATAGCAGGCCTCTGCATATTTCGTGATAGAAATTGCATCTACAAATTTGAATTGATTGATATACCACAGAGTTGACGTACTATGTTAAGTAAAAAAAAGTTAAGTTCACTAATGTCCAAGGTGACACAAAATAATACGGTACAGAACTAAGCTTTAACTAAAAAAATTAAAAAACACAACCTGTTTCAGTGGTGGAAACAAAACAAAAACAATAGAAAATCTTGCACCGGGACGCCCTCACAAATTTCGTTTCCAGCTCATACTTCAATCAGATGCAATGCCAATCTTAGCTGAACTGACACGGAAACACTTTGAAGAGGAAAACGTAATTTATGAACAATTGAATAGATGCTATGACTCAGAAATTGACAAACAAAAAGGAGTTGCTTTGCCAACAACAAAAGAAATCTGTGACCTTTCAAACAAAACACCATTTCGTAAGATTGGCGAGAAAATTGGAAGCTGGTAAATAATGTATTTTATTTGTTTACGACTACACGAATGATTGCAAAAAGAACAGAAAACAAAAGGGTGCGTGGAAAATGAGTCAAATACTTGAAGTTGCTATTTTTGGAATAAACACATAACGCATATCTTAAAAGTAACATATTAAAAGATGTACTTTACGCATCAAATAAAACCAAAAATTGAAATACTAAATATGGTACTTTTAGCAAATAAGATTCAAGTGACTTATATTGAATATTGTTCATACATTAATAAAAGTTTGTTATATGTTAATAAAAAGTTTACTTTAGAAGGCCAATTTTTTTGACTGATATAGAAACAATGATATATAATATAATACTCATTACATATGTTAAAGCTTTCTATTAAACACTCATATTTATTACAAATATTAACCGCTTTAATTACAATAATCAATTAATAGATAGCTTCGCAACACCGCCATAAAAGGCTGAATAGAAAGTCGAACGTAATTTTTTTTTTAAATGTGTTTTTGTGGCCTATCCAATTAGTTCTTAATGAATGTCTTCATAAATTAAACCATGTACATTGCCACTCAAAATAGTTCATATAAACACTCACAGCGTTTTCTAATAAAATCCCAATAGATGGTATTTTATTATGTGGCGACAATATGTATTATTCTACATGAGTAATATTCGTACAGGAAACCAGTTCCTAGCAAGAATTGAACGACACAGCAAAACTTTCGTTTTGTTGTATCATTCAGTTTCAAAGGAGTCACTACCTTCTATTTTGGAACTTCGTGAAACCCAGCCAAACAAAAGGTACAATAGCACAACTCGAATACTTATTACACGTAAAAGAGGAAGGAGATTATTTGATGAGTTTTGTATCGAACAATAGCGTCAACGAAACCTCATAGTAGAACATGTTATCACTACCTATTTTAATTAACTTTAAATGTCAGTACTAGACATGACATAAAGTTATTGGATCTAAGAAATAATATTTCATTTATGTTATTACTTTATATATACATATGCCACACATGTATAACATCTATGAGTCACTATAAAAATCTCAATCCGAGAATACTCAAAAAGGTCCAAGAAAATAGTATCAAACTTACTATGTCATGAAAATTGTCAAATTGTAAGTTCGTAATATATAATGCCTTGGTTTGTTAAGGGAGAAGCCTTGGCTAGAGTCTGAATGGTCAACAGAGGTGTGGACGAACACAGACACGGATGGGGCTTCAGCAGCCTGCTTCTGCATGGCTGTGCGCTGCGGGTACCTTAAACAGGTATTCACTCCAAATTTTAAATCAGTGAAAAATCTCGTTGAAAGGCCATTTCCAAACATTGTGCAACTTTTTAGACTATCGATGGTCAAATAAAGGGTAAATTTTAGGAAGGTCCCATAGTCTAAGTGGCATACGTGTGAAGCCTAGCCTGGATCTCCTACGCGTAGGTGATTGGTTCGATTCCCTGGTCTAACATATCTTCAAAATGTACTTCTTAATTTTCTGCAATTGCTAGTTATTTCTCTGGTTAGTCATCAGTGTATATCTTCGGAATATTACCTACCTACCTTTTCTGGTAAAACATGGGGTGTAAAAATATAGCAGTAGTACACTATAGACGCTAATTTCGACCGCTTTTCACAAACTACCTGATAATGCATGTAGTATTTTCTTCATAAGTAACCCGCACCTTCTTTTAGTAAATAGTTTTACGTTACCCTAACTCTTTTGATAGATTTTATCTGCTTTAATACTCTTCATTCAGGTTCAACAAATGCTGGAGGAGCGTCCAGAACTGATCTCTGCTATCAACAGCAGTAACGGCTTCACACCACTTGCAACCGCTGTGAGGAAAGGTTAATCCTCAAAACCTAATATACATATTTAATTCTAATTACGGAATCCGTTGATAATTCTAAATTAATAACAAAGTTAAGAACTAGAAATTATCATATTTACCTCCGTGGTCTAGTGGTCACTAGTGTGGACTCTAACGTGGTTTAAAGTCGGCCATATTTGTTTCCTTAAATTTTCTAAGAATTTCGAAATATTTTCTAAGATTACTCGGGACTGGATAGGACCCCGATTGGTGATAGGTTGGCTACCTTAATTATTAGGTAACTAAATGCTGTAATCAGCATAAGCCGTGTTAAACTAGCCAAATATGGCTTATAGGTGTGCAAATTTTGCAGACATCCTAAATAGTAGGTGCCCACTACTTTTTGTTTTGTTTAACTCATAAGCGATATAAATTAACTCGGTGTACCCTACCTTCAAATTAAAAAGGTAATCGATGTGAAGAGGTCAGTTATTATTTACGCACAGTTATTCCCCTGACAGACGAAGTTAGTTTTGCATTTTGAAATTATAACCTACATAAAATGGCGCTAACATTTCACGACACAAATTTTCATATTTAATTCATTTCATATATAATAACCCAGAAATAATATTCTATCCGTATAAATACTGATGAAGTGTCTGTTTATATTGTATGAGCTTGGCCAATTTCTTTCAATATCTATATTACCATTAGTGTAATTTTCTAAGTATTCATTTCTCCAACTTCGACTGTAAGTAATAGACTAATTACCATCATATAGTAGTAGAGTGTATAGTAGTATCGTAGTTTTTAGGCATAGTTATTTAAGAGCATATGTTTCTGAGCTAAGATAAGTATATAATAATAAATCAAAATAAAATTGCAATTTATTAAGAAAGCATTAGTTGAAAAAATGTTTTTAAGTTCAATTAAATTGCTATAGTATTAGTTGTTGAGGTGAACGTAAATCGGATAATCAGTTTACTGCCATTTATGATTAGGACTTCCCAAACGCTACCGACGTTCAAGAAACTTTTAATTGGAAAAAGAGATTAGGTTATCCCAATCTCCTCTAATTCTGTGATTAGATGTTAGTTAAGACATTAATTACAAACTTGGACATGGAATTACCGCAAAGTTAAGGGGTCTGCTGGTATCTAGTGAAATCTATGTAGAATCGAATAGGCTTTATATGTAATTAAACATTATATTTTTTTTGGTAAGCTTTAAAGATGGACAATGAAAGTTATAAATAAAGATATGCGTCATTTTTTATTTTTTATGAGAGTTTTTATGTGTTTGGGTGTTTGGGTGTGTGTGTGTGTGTGTTTTTTGTGTGTGTAAATCCAATTGGCGTTCATAATTATATAAGTAGAACTTTGACATTTTCGTGAGCTTTCACCACAGTGTGACGAGTTCTTGCCGCGATGCGAAGAGAAATATTTTCCATTCAATACTTCAACCTAAATAAAATTTTCGTCTCTTTTCGTTTTATTCAATGCTAAATTTGCCAAACAGCATTGGGATAACAATTTTAAAAAATCTTACAGATAATTAAATTATACTAAATTATAGTTCTAATGTAAAAAGAGTAGTAATTTATTACTTTTGGGAAAAAATGTAATAATTGCAGGTGATGTGACTATGGTGCGCTATCTTCTTACCGCGGATGCCGAGATTGATCAACGGTCAGCCACGAGCCAAACTCCTCTACATCTTGCTATTCTTTCTGGGCAAATTCCTATGGTAGATCTCTTGCTGGAGAAAGGGGCGGAAATTCAGGTAATAAAGGGTTCGTCTCAAATGTTATATTTGAATTCAATCCGTTAATTACTCTCACGTTGGTTGATTTCTATAATATACAATTGAAATGTCTAAGTCTAAAAAGTCTCTCCCTGTAAAGATACGTATGTCTGTGTGCTTATAGATTTAAAAATTCTGTAACAAATGCATAGAAATATGTTTTATAATAGTTTAAAAAAAATGTATTTTAGAATTCCCTCCTGAATCATTTGTGGTTGTAGTTGCGCGATATGAATGGGTTGCGTGCAGAACATTATGCGGTGGACTCGGGCAGCCTGGAAGTTCTAGAATTCATATTGGACCGAGGTGATGTCAGTGTTCGTGACAGTCGCGGTTGGACACCGTTATTTAGAGCAAGTAAAGTATTATAAAATATTATTATATCAAATGAACGTTAATGAAACGTTACATTATATTTCTATCGAATGTACAGACACGTGTTAAATTTTTTCATCTAAACACATCGGGCAAGCTTCATTACAGTTAAAGGATTTTGTTTAAAAAAAATTACACTCGCGTATTAAACAACAAAAACTTATATAATTTAACATTTTTTTTGTTTTGTTTTTGTTTCTCCGAAACAAATTTTTGGAGACATTAGACAAATCGTTCAATGCACCTAAAAAGGTACATAAGGCAATGGGTAGTGAGTATCCTTTAACTAAAAATATTAATATTTTTTTTTAAGCTTATTTATACTTTTTGTAACTCCTTACCCATATCTAGAATAAAATTTAAATTTTTTGTGATGATATCATTTTAGTATGTCAAGGGGCAAGGTCAGAAATGGTGGCAATATTGATAGACTGTGGTGGTGACGTCAACATTACTGATAAATCTGGATTGACACTCATCGCTGCTGCGCGACTGCTTAAGAACAGACAGTAAGTCTTTTATTAATTTTTTTTTTCAAATATCTATTATTTTATAGAAGATATAACTTAGCACATTTATTTGCAACTGGTGAGACATAAAAAAATCATTGTGTTATTGTAAAATGACTTTCGGTTATAGCGTTACCTCCATATATACAAAAGAAATTCATATGGTGGTAGGTGCTACTTAATTTTCATTTTCCTTTAATCCTTTACAAAGTTGGAAACTCATCTGCAAGACTTTTGGTATCGTAGGTAGCAGTGCCACTTACCATCAGGAGCCCGCTGCTTATTTGCCGTTTTTAGATCTTAAAAAACCGTGCGTTTTTCTAATGTTCACATTTTAGTAGTATAATCAAAATAAGCTAGTAAAAATTCGTTCTTAATGTGACTTGTTAAATAATAAAAGTTCTATGTAGTAAGCAATAGAGAGCATATATAATATAGAAGAACGAAAAGTATGCTTATACATTAGTATGCTTAGTGATAACAGTAACTACAGTCTACGACAGGAAGGCTATGTTTAGAACCTTTAGTAAAAGACTAAGCATAATTGTTTTATCATATATATAGGCAGCACACATTATATACATATACATAAATATCAACGCCAAATCTATTATGTTAGCAGAGAGAACTGAGCGTTAAATACCAACCATAGTTTTTTTAATAGTTGAATATATATTATGTTCTTAAGAAAATGATTTTACCGAAATGTTGTAGATTCGTCTATATGTTTAAATTTATACATAAAGATGTAAAAATTTAGGTTTATAATGTTAATAGTCAAAGCAGCTTGGAAGCCATTTGTACTGACGGCAAAGACTAACCGTCGCAAAATTGAGGTGATAAATAGGCTCCTCTAGAACATTCATCAACGTTGTAACACACAGAGCACGTTCAGATGCTTCACACGACAACTGCATGGCACCACTGTGGATTAGGACTTTATCTTGATAGATGTTTTAGAATTCATTTTGAGAATTTTGAAGAGGGTTTCTCTTATGTAGTTATTTTACCTAGTAACTTATATACCAAAAGGGTATAAAAGTTTTATTCCAAACTATATTTTCGATAATGTTCAATAAATGGCGATTTCTGCAGTCCAGTTTATAAAGAATTAAAATGAATATTAACAGGTATAAATATTGAGCTTAATGCGCACGGTAGGTATTTTTTAGGTAGGAGCCAAGATTTGACTTTCACTTTAAAAGTTTCACACACCTAAAAAGAGCGGATTTCATAAAAGTGGAAATAGAAAATGACATTAAATAATAACTTTTTATCGTAATTAAGTAAGGTACTAACATCTAATTACTAGTTTACATTGTTTACAATAAAGAGTGACATTGATAGCAATGACCGATACCGAAAGACATAAATTTGGCAAATACATTGACAACTTTGTAAAAGATCATTGAGAAAATATAAACTGTACAGAATAAGAAGTAAAATGAGTAAAAAATTATACAGAGGGAAACTCTTGCTTTCTGCGGAAACACGACAAAAGTATCAAAAAAGTCAACTGTAGAAGCGTTGTAATAAACCAGGTTGGTAGCCTAAGGTGAGCCTAATTAGAATTTGCGAGAAGCCTAGCATCTATAAGCTGATTTTACTTCACTTAGGTTTCAGCTCTAGGACCCTAAAAGACTACGGCTTCAGGTGACTGATTTGAAGTGTTGACACTGGATCTATTAACAACTAATTCTCAGTTTTTGTAATTTTCACAGCGGGCGTAAACGTGACTCTGTGCTGAAGTTAGTCGACTCTCAATACCAATACGATAAGGCCGCAGCTAACTTCACTCGCCTTACCAAGAAGATTTCAAGTGTTCACACTCTACTTAGCTTAAAATAATTTTGAGTAATATTTGTTTATGAATATTATAGATGAACAGGCCTTTAATGTATGCCCTTTTAAATTTTCGCGATTTCCACTTTATCAATATAGTCTATTCTTTCGTTCCGAATAACTCATTGACAGTTCATCCGTGAACATGGCCTTTAAAATAATTGAATACAACTTATTCACACATACTAGTAAGAATAGAACAGACTACATTAATAAAATCGATGCCCTCTTTAATTTTCAGCTCACTGTTGATTTGAAACTAAATTGTTCCTTAGAATTCTTCAACACGAGTATGCTAATTATGCAAATTTATAACCCCCATAGGCTTTAATAGCCGCACGTAGAGGTGAAGGGCGTAATCAAATAATTTTAAATATATTTCAATATTATACAGAATAGAAAAAAAAATGTAGGAATTGTTTAAGAAGTACCTAGCTTTTAATTTAGTAAAAGACCTTTTTAAAATAAAACTATTTATTACAAAATTGAAAATATTTACAAAATCCTTAGATCTAACGGAGCATTGAATTGTAGTTTAGGTGACAAAAAAAGAGACAGGTGAGCAGTATTGTAGATGTTAAGGAACACCCTTATTTTAAATTATAATTTGTCGTTAGCACCCGCAACCCTATTTCACACATATTTCACAATACAATTGACCACCAAATGCATTACATGGCAAGGCTCAATAAATTAAATAAATAAATTAAGTACACCTAAAAATACTTATAAGAACTTCAAAAGTATTACAGCTACTAGCACCGTTAAACAACTGCTTACTTTTCTAGAAGCGAAGGAATCCTCTTTAACTTCAAAATCAACGTGATTTATAGAATTACTAGATTGTGTATTAGTGTTTGCTATTGTTTGTTCAATTTTCAATCTTTCAAACTGAGTTGTTTTTGTATCTCTTTTTTTACGTTTACTCTCATCCTCCTCTTCTTCCTCATACTCATCTTCTAAATTTTCTTCTACTTCTTCATGTCTGCTACTTTCTTCTGTTTTTAAATCTTCTTTTTCTAATTTATCAGATGTATGTAATGATGGCACTTCTTGTAGTTTTGTTGTTTTTAGTGCTGTAGTAACTAGCGGTTTATGTTCATTTGTATCTTTTTTTATATGGTCAGCAACAGTTTGTGGTATTTCTCCCTTAAATGGTCCAAATTGGGGTGTTTTTAAAAGTAACTCTGAAGAGGCAGGAAGTTTAGCAGAAAATATTTTAGGTGTGCCTTTGTTTATTTCTGGTAAGGTTGTTAAAGTGTCGGCAGAAATTGTTTTACCATCATAGGTTGTAAATGTCTGTGCAGCTTTTAGTTTTTGCGGTTCTGTTTTGGAAAATTTAGAATTTGGTGGTAAATACTGTGGGCTTATTTTATTAGAGTCCATCATCATTTCTGAAGGCGTATCTTTTTCCATATTTTTCTTACCGAATAAAGCATTTAATTCACTCTCAGTTTTTACGTAGACAGGATGAGGCCTATCTTCTTTAGCATGATTACTAGGAAATACTGCCTTGGTTCTGTCTTCAGTTGCAAGTAAACGATCAGGAGGAGATGGTATAAACATGGGCTCAAAAGTTTCAGTAATTTTATCACTTGGATAAGCATGGTTCGAACTAATATATTGTGGTGTTTCTTCAAAGTCTTCTTCAACATCAGTATCTTCACGCCTGTTAGAGTTACCGTCATCAAAATCGGTTATTTTATCCTCACCAGCCATTAACGGTTCTCGTATGATTGGTTTGAAGCCACTTTCTATTACTATTGAATCTGGTTTGAACCCAGTATTTAGCGCTGGGGCTACACTCGAGGAGTCTGTTGAAAGCCCAACCAAACTTGATGCTTTTATTTCATTTTTAGGGTTTTCTGGAGAACTAAAATCAATATTTACTGTATCGTGGTTAAATACTGGTTGTGGCGTGGAGTAAATTTTTGGCGTAAAAAGTTTAGTCGGTGCCATTTGCTGATCTAGAGGTAAAGGGTGGTCCATAGGTTTACCAAGAATTATTTGACCGGGCTTATTGTAAAATGTTTGCTGAATGGATTGTTGTGCAATATGATCGCCAGCTTCTGGTAGAGTTATTTGGCTTTTTACAATCTGATTTACAATTATATCTGTTTGACCTAAATTCAATGTTTGCCTCTGGTTTGGTGGAGATAAACCATGACTTGGTTTATTCAATACTGCTAGATGCCCTTGATTAGTTTGTGGAGACTTTATATTATGTTTTACAGGCATATTATCATATGATGGTTTCCCTTGATTAAACATTGGCTTATGAGTATGTAGGGGAGGCATTGATTTCAGAGGAGGTAAGTTAGGTTGAAAGTTTTTGTTAATGTTAGTTGGTAAGCGATTGTTAGAATATCTGTTAGGCTTCTTATGCATTCCATTCATTCCAAGAGGATGAGGATTAGGCATAGATAAAGGATATCCATTATTTACTTTTTGAAACCCGGGAGGTGGTCTTCGCAGCTTAATTTCAGGGGGAACAGGTCTTCGGAAAGGAGGTGCCATATTTCCCATAGGTTTATTCGGTGCATGTGGCCGTAGAACCGTCTGAAGTGTTTGGGGCCTTTGGTTTGGTGGAAACAAAAAGTTGTCAGGTATTTTTGCGGTATCGACTATATACTCGTCACCATCTCTGATAGGTAGTTCAGGAGTGAAAGTCTCCCTGACATCTTCGTAGACTTGATACTGGGATGGCTTGGGTAACTGGGTAGTATTCCTTTTAATATCGTCCTTCATGTGCTCTTCCAAACTTTCCATTGCTTCAATGACTTGTTTGATTTGTCCGTTGGATATGGGTAGAACATGCTCATGTTGATTCTTATATTGATTTTGGCCAGATGTTGCATAAACTTCCAAGGGACCAGTTTCTCCTTTACTACTACTGAAATCGTTATAATTTTGTTTCGTATTTATTATTTTTTCTACTTTTTTTCTGTGGTCTAAAAGATTTGAATGTAGTGGAATACGACTCTGTACCTGAATTGATTCTTCGCCTATAAGGTCACCCGGTAGAACAACAGATTCAGAGACCCGACTTTCCTCAGCCTCTGTTGTATCGCAATCATCTACGACATTAATTTTCCACCCCAGATGACGATGAGTGTAACACTGAAAAAATTGAACAAATTAGATACGAATTAAGCTTTGAATAATGTAAATTACCTAACAATGATGAAAATTATGAGACAGAGTAAACCTCATGCGACATGGAAGGCTGAAACAGAAAACAGAAAGTAAAAAATTATATACATAGTACGTGAAAAAAGAAATAAGTTAAATTACTAATATTAAGAACTTTTGCACTATTCTTTTAAGTGTTAGCGTGAATATTGTCTTAAAAGAGGCTGCCTTAAAAATAAACGTAGAATTACTTTACTCAAACCTTAACTTGTTAAACATAAATAAATTTAACAGTTTTAAGAAATTAAGAACATAAAAGATTAATAACACTACGAACCTTCATTTTAATAATGCAAATGTTTTTAATAATAGTAAAGTCATCGATAACGCCGACAGCAAGAATTAGTATAAAATAAAGAAAATGACAAGTGTACAATAAGATTTAGCTAAAATAAGAATGAAATATTTGTAATATAATTTAAAAAAAAGATAAGGCGATAAGCAAGGAATCAGTTTATATTTATAATATAAAAAGAAAAG
>DVZZ01000078.1:0-10671 GCA_018237845.1 Euselasia chrysippe | reverse complement strand
AACCTTTTAATTAATATTGTTAGTTTTTTTCTGATAATCTAGTGGTCCGACGCTTGTAATCGCTAAGCTAGCGACTAGTCAGTAGCCGTTCTTAAATATATCGTGCATGCGGGGCTCTGCACAGTTAAAGTACACCTCCTAGCACACTAGAAGCTAAAAATATTTTAAATACAAATTTGTAAATGCGTCACGCACTGGCCAACTGCATTAAAGGGCCGTGATGTAGTTTGCGAACAATTTGTTGAATGAGCTTACCCATAAAAATAAAATTCAAATGTCAACCAGTGCAGATTAACTGGTCATATACAATATAATTTACTGTGTTGTAGATATCGATGAATGTCAAAGAGCGGGCGCATGCGGGTCGCACGCCCTCTGCCACAACTTCCCCGGGAACTACACTTGCACTTGCCAAGCCGGCTACACTGGGAACGCGTTCGACGGCGTAAGTATTTGAGTTCTGACTCTCATGCTCACTGACACCAACATACGGACGTCTTTATAAAAGAAACTGACGATAAATTGCATCTTGAAGCGTAGTTAGGTAACGTAAGCATTTGTGATATTCTTTGAAATACTTATTTCTTGATCATGTCATAGTTCAGGCTTTTACTTATTCACATTCTCTTATATTACCGTGAAAATCGTATACGCTTTCCTTTTTTCTGTTAACAATGCTCGTTAAATGTCTTTGTGATACAGGATGTGCTTTCCACCAATGAGACGCTTTGTCTGTTAACTTAAAACAATAAAGAAAACACTGTTTGTGGACGTCGTCGTTCGAATACTAATCATTACTCCGACCTGATGGGATTCATGTTTAGTGTGTGGACATCGACGAGTGTGCAAGTGAGGGTGCCTGTGGAATCGGCGCCTCCTGTCGCCACGTTGCGGGCGGCTACGAGTGCACATGTCCGGCCGGCTCCGAGGGAGACCCGCGCGTGGCGTGCCAGGACCACGAGCCGTGCGCGCGCGCGAGCTGCGGGCGCGGCGCGCACTGCGAGTCCGTGGCCGGCGAGGCGCGCTGCGTGTGCCCGCCCGGATACGACGGCGACCCCTCGCACCTCTGCACCGGTAAGCGCCGGCGCTGCCTCTCGGGGCGTGACTAATCAAAACGCTTGTCTAAACTTAACACCTAATAACGCTCTACTGCCGCAATGGACTGGCGGTAGCCAACGCTTCTATTAACCGATCTAAATCATTTCAAACAGTATTTCAGCCGTGGACGTAGCTGGCCCGCTCTTCATCCTCTGCGAGGTTACCGAACCTATATACTTCAATGGGTCGTTTCAGCTTGAATACTTCACTTGGATTTTTCTATCGCCTTGAATGATCTTTACATCTTTCTCTCTGTCGGCGCGTGTGCCTGTGTGTGCCTTTCTTTTCTTCGTGGCTGTAGGAGTCGTTGGCGTATATAGCGCTGCTAGGCGAGATAATAT
This sequence comes from Euselasia chrysippe, assembly GCA_018237845.1. NCBI lineage: Eukaryota > Metazoa > Arthropoda > Insecta > Lepidoptera > Riodinidae > Euselasia > Euselasia chrysippe. Next base: position 9,232 of record DVZZ01000078.1, on the reverse strand, counting down.
CGTGAGTTTTGTTGCACCAGACGTGGATGAGTGTAAGAGTAGCGAGGCCGTGTGTGGCGCGAACGCCGTGTGCGTGAACACGCCGGGCAGCTTCGCGTGCACGTGCCCGTCGGAGTACGAGGGCGACCCGTACCGCGGCTGCCGCGACGTGGACGAGTGCGCGGCGCTGGAGCGGCCGTGCGGCGCACACGCGCAGTGCGAGAACGCCTCGCCCGGGTACAACTGCGTCTGCCCGCAGGGCTACCGCGCCAATCCAAACCCACAAATCGCGTGTGAGCAAGTGAGTTTGTTTTTTTGTGTTTCGTTGCTATTCTGAAATAAACATAAGCATAGTTTTAGACATATTTTTGTTTTAGACGACAACTTGACAGCTTGACAGATGCTTTATACATACAAAATAACCGATATGTATACTATACATAAATATAATAATTTATAAGTAAAACTCTTTTAAGTCAAATGATGCCTACATATTGTTTATGAGTCTATGTTTTGTGCTGTTTTTAACAGATATATTTGTTACAGGTAGATGTAGGTATACTGTGTAAATCTAATTTCGATTGCACCAACAACGCAGAGTGTGTTGAGTATCAATGCTTTTGTAAACACGGGTTTGACGCCGTGGGCTCGACTTGCGTCGATGTAAACGAATGTAAGAACAGTTCTAAATGCGGGGAAAATGCTATATGTATAAACTCTCCCGGAAGTTTTAAATGTGAATGTGCAATTGGGTATGTCGGATCACCTCCAAAGCTGACATGTCGAGCTCCTTGTGAAGATGTTAAATGTGGAGATAACTCGTATTGTAAACCGGAAGGCAATGAAGCATATTGTGTATGTGAGGAGGGGTGGACCTTCGATCCTAATGATATAGCTGCTGGGTGCATTGATATCAACGAGTGCGACGTTTCATTCGGAGCCAATGGCCGGTGCGGAAAGAATGCTCGATGCACGAATACGTTAGGGAGCTATGTCTGTCAGTGTCCTGAGGGATATACGGGAGATTCATACAAACAATGTGTTGATGTAGACGAGTGTCAGACTGATAACGTATGCGGCGTCGGAGCCGAATGCATTAACCAAAAAGGATCATTCATATGCGAATGTCCCGAAGGAACCGCACCGGACCCTGAACCACGCGTCAGGTGTTCCGAAATTTTAACTTGCAAAAATAAAAATGATTGTCCCGGCAATGCCATGTGCAATGCGCGCGGGAAGTGTTATTGCCCTGAACCGAACGTCGGAAACGAATGTAGACGTAAGTATTTTAGAATATTATTAAATTATTTAGAACTACAACGTATAGTGAACAGAACAAAAGACTTCATGACCAAAGTAACAATCAAATATAAGTATTATTAGTAAATACAAAATGAACTTATGTATTTTTGAAGTTAGAGTCACACCTCTGAGGAACAGAAAGAGCCAACTGTCGATCATCGCCATGCATACTAACCTTTCACGGTGTTTCATATGTGACGAGCGTAGTCTGCAGTTTAGTGACGGACTTGTATTAATTTTGTGAACACCGGAACATGCTTTCTGTCAACTCTCAATTACAGTCAGTAATATTGACACTGTTTTCCAACTAAGAAAGCCATCGTATAGCATTCTAATTTAAAATTAATTAGACTAATAGACACTGAACCCGCTTGCGTTGTTATATATTATATCCTAGTTGTCAAATCTGCAACTTTATGAGAGCTGCCTTGACATAGATATCACTAACCGGCCCGTTGGTCGAGTGCTTACTGACCCTAACAACCAACCGATGGCTCTCGGGTTCGATACTCGTCATGGACACACATTTCTGTGATAAGTAATATAGTGTTGTTTGTATGGGTCTGGGTGTTATTAAAAATATATTTCAGTATTTATCTATATTATATACGTATTTATATCTGTTAATATCATTGACTGATACCCATTATACCAGCGAAATACTTAGCCCCAATCAATCTATGTGATTTGTCCCGTAATATTTATTTATTTTGTTTTATTTATTTATTGAACCTGTTATTATACAGAGCGTTCTCAAATTCAAAGTCCGGCCAAATTCAAATCTTCATGTTAAACAAAATTGAATCACTTGTTTTTGTTACTTCTCTGATTCTGATTGATTGATTTTATAACTAAATTTTCCTACTTTTCTCTTTTTTACCAAGTAACGTAGCATAACAAATGAAAAAAAAAATGTTATAAGAATATGTGACTATAATATACTTTCTGCATTGTAGATCCCTGTGAAACATTACAGTGTGGAAGTAATTCTGTATGCCTTTTAAACGAACAAATAGCGCAGTGTATTTGTCAGAGCGGGTTCTCCGGGAACCCCCTGTCCCCGGCTGGATGCCAAGACGTGAACGAATGCGATGGCAACCCTTGCGCTGAGGGAGCGGTTTGTAAAAACTTGCCGGGCTCCTTCCTATGCGAATGTCCTAGCGGATTTAACGGGGACCCGTACTTGAGCGGCTGCATCACTGGTAACGATAAAAGTGTATGCAGTAGCACACACCCGTGCCCACCCGGCGAGCAATGTATATTACACGAAAATGAACACGTTTGCGTGTGCTCTCAAGGATTTTCTCGAAATAAAGATAATGGACTGTGCGAAGACATCAATGAATGTACGCAACCTGGACGTGTGACGTGTGGACTGAACGCAATTTGCAAGAATTTACCCGGCAGTTACGAGTGTAAATGCCCCCCAGAGTACAGTGGCAATCCGTACAATCTTTGTGAAATTTGTAACGACATCAGCTGCCAATGCCAGCCTCCATATAAAGTTGTGGACGGAAGTTGCGTTTTATCAGGATGTTCCAAAGATAAAAAGTGTGGCAAGGGAGCGGAGTGCATTGTGATCTCGGATGGGGTGAGCTACTGCGCTTGTCCTGCCGGATATTCTCTAACACCTAATGGTACATGTGACGATATCAACGAGTGTATATACGGACATCCCGTCTGTGGCTTTGGTGCTGAATGTATAAATACAATAGGATCATTCCAGTGCAGATGCCCCCCAGGCTATGGGAAAGATTCAGTATCAGGTCATTGCAGCCTCAATCAAAAGCAATGCAGCAGTGACTCAGATTGCTTTGCGAACGAGAAATGTGTACAGCCCGGCAATTGCGTCTGTCCCCCACCTTTCTACTTGGACATAGAGGACGGTCAAAAATGTAAGAGCCCTTGTGAAAGATACATCTGCGGCATAAACGCCAAGTGCACCCCGAGCGACCCCCCCAGGTGCATGTGCATGTCTGGGTTTGAAGGAGACCCTCATATCGGTTGCACCAACATTAATGAATGCCACAGCGCCCCATGTGGCTACGGAGCAATTTGCCACGATGAAAAGGGCGGATACAAGTGCAGCTGCCCTCAAAATTATGTCGGAGACCCGTACAAGACAGGATGTGAGTATTGTGTGTAAATTAGGGAAACTATCACAATTATGACACTTAATTTTATGGATTTTTTAAGATATAAGTTTAGGCAGATAATGAATTATGAAAAAATTATCTTTAAAGAGGTAGATTGACGTGTAGGTCTTTAGTCGCTTTATAGCATACTTTGTTGCAATTAAGAAAACACAAGCATAGAGTCGCACCCGCAATCAAATACTAGTGTTCTAAATTATATACACTATTCAGATTTAATTTAAAGAATATTTTAACCCACCTTAAACATTAACTATATGAAACAGGTGCGCCGGAACAAGAAAACACGCTGAGACAATTGTGTAGCCAAGACAATCAGTGCCCGAATAACCTCGCGTGCTTAAACCGTTCCTGCGCGTCTCCTTGCGCAAGCGTGTCTTGCGGCTCCAACGCATTTTGTGAAGTAGAAAACCACGCCGCGTGGTGCCGCTGCAATCCAGGGTATACGAAACCAGAAGGCGGCAAGTGCATATCTGGTAAATATTTATTCACATTTGTGGTACTATTATTAGTATATATTTTTATAGAAAAATGACTCCAGGTGAGTCAATTTTGAATATATCAACTGGTGTATATACGGACATCCTGAGGTAGGGAGCTTATTTTTTCCCCAAAGGCAAGCAACGTGCTTGTTATAATTCGGGCGTTATTGTCGTGGGTTGGCGACAGTGATCATTTAACATCGGGTGTCTGCTTACTCGTTTGCCCCCTTAGTCTATGTTAAAAATTCCTACTGTATAGACTAGAGTCTAACTGGATCTCATTTGACTCTCGCATTTTACTTGTGATGTGCCGCCAACTACTTAAACTTAATTAATTAATAAACTGTGAATTTGTCAATCAATTCTGGGTACTATTGCAGGATGTGACAACTACACCTGCGCGCCCGGGGCACAATGTATAATTTCGAAAACCGGGCCGACGTGCGTGTGTCCTGAAGGAATGGCCGGTAATCCTTTCCCGGGAGGTGTTTGTAAACGCGATATCTGCGGGCCCGGTATCCCGTGCGAAAGCCCCCTGGCGTGCGTCGCGGGCCGCTGCCGGCAGCGCTGTGAGGCGGTCGTGTGCGGCGTCGGCGCGCACTGCGACGAGGACAGCGGCCGCTGCGTCTGCAACGCACTTTTTGTTGGAAATCCGGACTTCTTGTGTATGCCCCGTAAGTTTTTCAGTGTGGTATATATTTTCTTGAATCTCCCAGCTTAGATCATATTTGAAAAAAAAACATTCATTCATGATACACGATCATGAATTTTTAATGATTTTGTTACTGATTTGTATTTACGTAATAACTATCAGGGTATAAGTAGGTAACAAATCTATATATTTAAATATTAAAATTAAATAAGTTAATTTGCTTAAGAGTAGCATTAACATAGTAATTATTCATTTACGGGTTACAAACGATATGTTTTTTGGATAACTGCCAATATTTCTATTCAATTGCATGGATCGTGGTCACGGCTAGACTGAGCTAGCGTATGAAAACCTAACCTAACATATCACCCGTGCCCCATAAGTGAATAACTATTATGTTAGTTATAAACGACGATTTAAGTTTATAATCATAGAGTAGCATTTGAAATAACTGCCACGATATAAAAATACTTTTTTATTACAGCTATAGCTCCACCAAGTTGCACGCCAGAGTGCGGTCAAAATGCTCATTGCTTTTACGGGCAAACAAATGTTTGTAAATGTGACAAAGGATATACTGGAAATCCTTACATTGGCTGTCTCCAACGACGACAAATCACATGTGCCAAGACTTCATGCGGAGCTAATGCAGTTTGCCAACAAACAAAATCGCACGTTGAGTGCCTGTGCCCCCCGGGCTACGTTGGCAATCCTAACTTACAATGTATCGATTTAGACGAATGCAGTTCAAGACCTTGCGCCCAAAATGCTATTTGCATTAATACACCTGGCAGTTACAGTTGTATCTGTAAAAGCCGATATGTCGGTAATCCTTATGAGCTGTGTACTCAAGTTTCAATATCTAAATGTATTGACGGTGATATATGTACCTGTTCTCATAACACAACATGCCCAGATGGTTATGTTTGTCAAAAATCGAGATGTGTAGATGTGTGTCGTACTATGTTGTGTGGTCCTGGTGCCATTTGCGAAGAGGGGAGGTGTGTTTGTGTCCCAGGGCACACTGGCAATCCGAATGATTTGCAACAGGGATGTGGCTTGGACAACAAATGTATTATTGATAAAGATTGTAGTGACTCAGAAATCTGTTTCCAAATTGGAAGAAATGTTCGTAAATGTGTAGATTCTTGCACGAAAATACAGTGTGGTCCCAATTCTATATGCGTCAGCTCTAACCATCAAGCAAATTGTATTTGTACTGAAGGTTATGTCGGTAAACCAAGTGATATTAAAACAGGTTGTCACTTGCAACAGAAAGAGCCTAACGAAGTAGAATGTAATGTAAATACTGATTGTCCGGAACCAAAGGTTTGTATAGCAGTGGATGGCATCACTAATAGATGCTTAGATCTATGCTCTACCGTAGCGTGTAGTGCTAATGAAATATGCAAAGTAGTAGATTCAACACCTCGGTGCGATTGTATAGACGGACACTTATGGAATTCAGTGACTTCTACTTGCGAGCAGCCCACAACTCCCAATTGCAGAAGATCTGAAGATTGTGATGATAATAAATCCTGTGATAAAGATGTCCTTGGTGTTATGAAATGTGTAGACAGCTGTTTAGCATTTACTTGCCCAGAAAATTCAAAATGTGTTACAAAAAACCATATTAGTCAATGCCAGTGCTCTAATGGATTCCTCGGAAATCCTAATGATCGAGACGGTTGCGTGCCAATAAACGAAAATGAATGCTCAGACGACGTACAGTGTAGAGAAAGTGAAATATGTAGAAATATTGGAAATATTAAGAAATGTGTGCCTGCATGTCAACAAATCATATGTGGACCTAATGCTGTGTGTGTAACAAATAACCACGTAGCTCAATGTCAATGCCCACTAGGACCTTTTGCTGGGGATCCCAATGACTTAGACAAAGGATGTCAGTCAGTGCCTTGTGTTTATAACATCGATTGTCAATCACATGAATTATGCAATCGCATGACTCATAAGTGTATTAACGCTTGTAATGAAGACACTTGCGGAGAAGATGCCATTTGCATAGCAGATAATCATAAATACAGTTGCCAATGTCCTACAGGGTATACTCCTAATCCAATCCCTGAAGTTGGTTGTAAGAAAACTGAATTATGCAATCCAAATCCTTGTCACGTAACAGCAATTTGTCAACCGCGGTCCACAACTTATGTCTGTAAATGCCCTGACGGATTTATTGGAGATCCTAGAAAAGATGGTTGTAGAAAACAAGACGGGTGTCCTAACGGCGATCGCGATTGCACCTTAGAATCAGCTTGTGTTAACGGAATATGTAGTAATCCGTGTGATAAAGCATGTGGTATTAATTCCTTATGTAAAGTGATTGACCGAAAGCCAGTTTGCGTATGTTTGGAGGGATATGAGAATATATATGGAGGAGGAGACTGCAAGAAAAAGATGGTGTCGTGTAGTAACGACGTTGATTGTGGTGGTGATATATGTAACAATGGGCAATGTCTCGCTGCCTGCAAACATCCTAGTCATTGCGATCAAGGAGAAACTTGTATAAAAAATTTCTGTATTACACAATGCAGTAAACACACACAGTGTAGCGTTGGACAAGCTTGTGTTGGAGGTCAATGTTTATTGGGATGTAGGAATAACGATGACTGTGCTATAGAAGAGAGTTGCGTAAATAACAGATGTGTTAACCCTTGCCTTGAAACTAGAGTTTGTGGGCCAAATGCTATTTGTTCGAGAATCAATCACAATGTGAAATGCGAATGCCCCTTAGGTTTTGAAGGGTCACCATCACCCCAACAAGGTTGTATAAGAAAACCATCTTCATGTGTCAAGTCTTCGGAATGCCCTCCAGACCATATGTGTATTGGTTTACTGTGCCAAGTACCTTGTCTACAAAATTCAAATTGTGCAATTGGTGAAACTTGCAGCGACAATAAGTGTCTAAAAATTTGCCACACAAGCAGCAATTGCTTGCACGGTGAACATTGCAATGCTGGAATTTGTATCTCTGGATGTAAAACAAACTCTGACTGTCTTAATAACCAAATTTGTTCATCAGCCAAATGTCAGTGTGTCCCTGGCTACAAATTGATTAACAGCGAGTGTATCAATATCAACGAGTGTGTAAATAACCCTTGCCATCCTTCAGCCCAATGCATAGATTTACTTGGCTCTTTTAAATGCGTATGCCCGACAGGAGCTTACGGAGATCCATATAAAAATGGTTGTTTATTACCAAATCAATGTAGACAGAATACTGATTGTGCAAATTCATTAGCATGTTTAAGTGGAAAGTGCTCAAATCCATGTCAAGCCAACGCATGTGGCTTAAATGCTATTTGCTCTCTTGAAAAACATCAAGTATCATGCACGTGTGGGAAAGGGTATCTCGGTAATCCCTATGACAAAGCTATCGGTTGCTTTGAAGTTGAATGTATAAATGACGTAGATTGTTCCAATGAAAAATATTGCGATACCAATAGTAACAAATGTTTTGGTGAGTATTCGCTATTATTTCTATTATTTTCAGTTTGTTAATACTTTTTAATAAACAATTCTTAATATTTTACAGATGTTTGTGACAAAAATATGTGTCAACAGGGCAAATGCGAAATTGAAAATCACAAAGCAATATGCACATGTTTACCTGGATATGAATTAAGCAATGATAAATGTGAAGATATTAATGAATGCTCAAACAAGCCTTGCCCCGTAAATGCTGTGTGTGAAAACGGTTTGGGGTCTTTTTCCTGTAGTTGTATTAATGGAACAGTTCTCGATGTTAATAGTGGCACTTGTAAATTACCTGGGGATTGCTTCTCAGATAATGATTGTTCTGATAAAACAAGATGCTTACACAACCACTGTATCAATCCATGTGATCAACTAACATGCGGTCAAAATGCTGCATGTACAGTGTCTAATCACGAACCTGTTTGTGAATGTTTGCATGGCAGCCAAGGAGATCCATATAAACAATGTTCTAAATTTGAATGTGTTAAAGATTCGGACTGTTCTACTGAAGAAGCTTGTGTAAATTACAAGTGTATTAATGCGTGTAATATACCTCGCGCTTGTGGTAAATTCGCCAGCTGTTTATCGAGAAACCATGTTGGACATTGCTCTTGTATGTCTGGTTACACCGGTGATCCCGTATTGGGTTGCGTACAAATTCAATATTGCTCGAACGATACTAGATGCTCGTTAGGAACCAAATGTATCGACAATTTATGTTCAAGTAAGTTCATCTATTGTGATATAATATAATGTATTTTTAGTTGTTACAATTATAGTAAAAATATTAATACCTTATTCTATTTCTTTTGTTTAGGTATATGTAAGAGTTTTTTATTCCAAATATTTCCCAAATATCGCGGATAGAATGCATTTGTTGTAACATGTCTTTCTTCATCGCAAATGTGTTTACATGTACGTTCATATGCACGCAGAAATGAATAGCTTTGAAGTGTTATATTAGCTTCAAAGAACGTATCTGTTGATATTGAACACGTGCTTGAGTCTTGTGCAATAACGTAATCGATCGTTTTAAAATGTTTAATATGTATAGTATAGCACGCTATCCTAATACAAATACTAATTAATTTATATTTATCATAAAAATAACTGATTTCAAGGTTTTAATCATTAGTTATATAAGCAAGTAGTGTCAACTATCTTAAACT
>DVZZ01000077.1:0-10692 GCA_018237845.1 Euselasia chrysippe | reverse complement strand
AAAAATTATTGTAATTAAGAAAAAATGTAAAGAAAATGGAATTCGAGATAAAGTTATAGGGTCAAATCCACATTCAAATGGTGAACATTTTTCTCGATCTATGTTTGATTTTTTTGAAATTATTGATGAAATTAATATAAAAATATTAGAAATTAAAATAATAATTCTTGATAAATAAAATAATAAAATAATTATTTATATTAATAATAATTAAACTTTTTGATTGGAAATCAAATATACTAAATATATTATATAAATAATTAATTACCTCATCAATAAATGGAGATATAAAGGAATAATCAAACTACATCAACGAAATGTCAATATCAAATTGCAGCTTCAAATCCAAAATGATGATTTATAGAGAAATGATTATTTAAGAGTCGAATAAAACATACCAATAAGAAAGTTGTTCCAATAATAACATGAAGTCCATGGAATCCTGTGGCTATAAAAAATGTTGATCCATAAATTCTATCAGCAATAGTGAAAGGGGCTTCAATATATTCATAAGCTTGAAGAATTGTAAAATAAATTCCTAAAATAATTGTAATAAATAAACTTTGAATTGTTTGTGAGAAATTATTTTCTATTAATGCATGATGAGCTCATGTTACTGTTAATCCTGAGGTAATTAAAATAATTGTATTAAGAAGAGGAATTTGGAATGGATTAAATGAAACAATATTATTTGGAGGTCATATTGAACCAATTTCAATATTAGGGGATAATCTTCTATGAAAGAAAGCTCAAAAAAATGATAAGAAAAATAAAATTTCAGAAATAATAAAAAGAATTATTCCTCAACGTAATCCATTTGAAACAATAATAGTATGATTTCCTTGAAAAGTTCTTTCTCGATTTACATCACGTCATCATTGATATATAGATAAAATAATAATAATATAACCTATGATAAGTAAATTTATGTTGAAGTTATGGAATCATTTAATTAATCCTGTTACTAAAGTTATTGTTCCAATAGCTCTAGTTAAAGGTCATGGACTGTAATCTACTAAATGATATGGATGATTTTGATTTAATGTCATTAATTAACTTCACTAGAGTATAAAGTACTTAATACTGTAATAACATAAGCTTGAATAATTCTTACTGCTGATTCTAAAATTAGAAGTAAAATTTGAATTATAATTAAAATTATAATAATATAATTAGGAGATTGTCTAATTCTACCTCTAAGTAAAGTGATTAATAAATGTCCTGCAATTATGTTAGCTGTTAATCGTACAGCTAAAGTTCCTGGTCGAATAATATTTCTAATTGTTTCAATTAAAACTATAAATGGTATTAAAATACCAGGAGTTCCTTGTGGAATCAAATGAATAAATATATGGTTAGTATTATTAATTCACCCATAAAATATAAATCTTAATCAAAGAGTTAAAGATAATGTTAATGAAATTGATAAATGTCTAGTTCTAGTAAAAATATAAGGGAATAAACCTAATAAATTATTGAATAAGATAAATGAAAATAATGAAATAAAAATTAATGTTGATCCTTTAATTTTATTATTATTTAATAATGTTTTAAATTCTTTATGAAGTTTATTTATAATAAAATTTCAAAAAAAAAAATAACGATTAGGGATAAATCAAAATGAATAAGGTATAAATATAATTCCAATAAAAGTTCTAATTCAATTAATTGATAAATTGAATAAATTTGTTGAAGGATCAAAGATTGAAAATAAATTATTTATCATTTTCAATAATAAGATTTTAAAATAAAATTATTATTATTTTTTTTTAAATTATAAAATTTATGGTAAAAAATATAATAATTTATGATATTAAATAAAATAAAAATAATAATAAAAAATATAAATATAAATATTCAATTAATAGGTATTATTTGTGGGATAAAAGAATATTACATTATAAGTAATAATTTAAATTTGACATATTTATGTTATAAATTAACTAATTCTTTATTATTTAAATATTCATTAAAAGTAGTTGCTAACTTACTATGTTTTGGTTTAAGAGACCATTACTTGCTTTCAGTCATTTAATGAATAGTTGTTAATTCAATTAATGAAATTTTTAATTGAGATTCTTTCAATTACAATAGGTATAAAACTGTGATTTGCTCCACAAATTTCTGAACATTGACCAAAAAATAGTCCTGGTCGATTAATATAAAATCTTGTTTGATTTAAACGTCCAGGGTTAGCATCAACTTTAATTCCTAATGAAGGGACTGTTCATGAATGAATTACATCTGTTGCTGTAATTAATATTCGAATTTGATTGTTTATTGGAATAATAATTCGATTATCTACATCAAGAAGTCGGAAATTATCTATTGAATTGTCAGATTGAGTTATAAATGAGTCAAAATCAATAAAAAAAAAATCTGAATATTCATATCTTCAATATCATTGATGTCCAATTGCTTTAATTGTAATTAAAGGATTATTTATTTCATCTAGTAAATAAAGTAATCGTAATGAGGGTAAAGCAATAAAAATTAAAGTAATTGCTGGTAAAATTGTTCAAATTAATTCAATTAATTGATTTTCTAATAAGAATCGATTAATAAATTTATTAAAAAATAAACTTATAGTTAAATATATTACTAAAATAGTTGTAATAATTAAAATAATTATTGTATGATCATGAAAAAAAATAATTTGTTCTATTAATGGGGATGCTCTATTTTGAAAATTTAAATTTGATCATGTTGCCATTTCTAAAAAAAGGTTTATCCTTTATAAATGGGGTTTAAATCCATTACATATAATCTGTCATATTAGAAATTTCTTAAAATTGGGAGTTCACTATATGAATGTTCAGAAGGAGGTAATTTTTGATGTCATTCAATGGATGAGGATATATTTAATGAAAATAACACTAATCGTTGATAAATTATTGATTCTCAAATAATAATTATTATTAAAAGTATAGATAATAATGAAATATATGATCCAATAGATGAAATAATATTTCATGAAATAAATCTATCAGGATAATCAGAGTATCGTCGAGGTATTCCTGCTAATCCTAAAAAATGTTGAGGAAAAAAAGTTAAATTTACTCCAATGAATATAGTTATAAATTGAACTTTTAATATAAATTCATTTAATATTAATCCTGTTAATAATGGATATCAATGAATGAATCCTCCAAAAATTGCAAATACAGCTCCTATTGAAAGAACATAATGAAAATGGGCAACAACATAATAAGTATCATGAAGAGTAATATCAATAGATGAATTAGCTAATACTACTCCAGTTAATCCTCCAATAGTAAATAAAAATACAAATCCTAGTCTTCATAATATAGAAGGAGTGAAATTAATTTGGGTTCCATGAAGAGTTGCTAATCAACTAAAAATTTTAATTCCTGTAGGGACAGCAATAATTATTGTAGCTGATGTGAAATATGCTCGTGTATCAATATCTATTCCAACAGTAAATATATGATGGGCTCAAACAATAAATCCTAATAATCCAATTGCAATTATAGCATAAATTATTCCTAATGATCCAAAAGTTTCTTTTTTTCCTCTTTCTTGAGAAATAATATGGGAAATAATTCCAAATCCTGGAAGAATTAAAATATATACCTCAGGGTGACCAAAAAATCAAAATAAATGTTGGTAAAGAATTGGATCTCCTCCTCCAGCAGGATCAAAAAATGATGTATTTAAATTTCGATCAGTAAGAAGTATAGTAATAGCTCCTGCTAATACAGGTAAAGATAAAAGTAATAATAATGCTGTAATTCCTACAGCTCATACAAATAAAGGTATTTGATCAAATATTATATTATTAATTCGTATATTAATAATTGTTGTAATAAAATTGATGGCTCCTAAAATAGATGAAATTCCAGCTAAATGTAAAGAAAAAATAGCTAAATCAACAGAAGATCCTCTATGGGCAATATTAGATGAAAGTGGGGGGTAAACTGTTCATCCGGTACCTGCTCCATTTTCTACAATTCTGCTTGAAATTAATAAGAATAATGATGGGGGTAGTAATCAAAATCTTATATTATTTATTCGTGGAAAAGCTATATCTGGAGCTCCTAATATTAAAGGAACTAATCAATTTCCAAATCCTCCAATTATGATAGGTATAACTATAAAAAAAATTATAATAAAAGCATGAGCAGTTACAATAGTATTGTAAATTTGATCGTCTCCAATAAAAGATCCAGGGATTCTTAATTCTATTCGAATTAGTAATCTTAGTGATGTACCAACTATTCCTGCTCAAATTCCAAAAATAAAATATAGTGTTCCAATATCTTTATGATTTGTTGAAAAAAGTCATTTTCGCTAATAAAATGGCTGAGTTTAATAAGCGATAAATTGTAAATTTATTAACGAGAAATATCTCTTTTATTAATATTTTTAATAGGTCTTATAGTCAAATAATTAATGATATAAAATTGCAAATTTTAAGGTATAAATTTATTAAGGCTTAAAGAAATTATTCTTTAAAAATAATTTTGAAGATTATTAGTTTTTTTAACTTAAAACCTTGATTTTAAAAAAAAAATAAGGTTCTAGTAATTATTCCTAATAATGAAATAAATGTGGTTAAATTAATAAAAATTAAAAATTTATTTTTTAAAAAAATTTTAAATCATTTAAATTTAAAACTAAAAAATAATAAAGAGGAATATATAATTCGTATATATATGAATAATATAATTAATCTTATTATAATAAAAATAAAAGTGATAATGAAAAAATTATTGATTATTAAAAAGTTAATAGAAATTCATTTTGGGAAAAATCCTAAAAATGGGGGTAATCCTGCTAATGATAAAAAATTAATAACAATTGAAATTTTTATTAAGAAATTAATATTAAAATTATAAATTTGATTTAAAAAATAAATATTAATTAAAAAAAATAATAAACATATTATTATTGAAATGAATGAGTAAAAAATAAAGTAAAATAATCATAAATTATCACTAATTAATATTGTTGATAATATTCATCCTAAATTATTAATAGAAGAAAAAGCTATTAATTTTCGTAATGAGGATTGATTTAATCCACCAATACTTCCGATAATAACATTTAAAATTATAATGATAATTAAAAAATTTTTATTTATTAAATATGACAATAAAATTATGGGGGAAATTTTTTGTCAAGATATTAAAATAAAACAATTTAATCAAGATAAACCTTCTATAATATTTGGGAATCAAAAATGAAATGGAGTGGAACCTATTTTTATTAGTAATGATGAATTAATTAATAATGAAATAATAAAAATATTATTTTTAATAAAAGTTATTTTCAATAAAATTATAAATAAAAAATTAATTGAAGCAATTGCTTGAGTTAAAAAATATTTTAATGAAGTTTCTGAATTAAATAAATTATTTGAATTTGAAATTAAAGGAATAAATCTTAATAAATTAATTTCTAATCCGATTCAACATCCTAATCAAGAATTGGATGAAATTGTAATAAAAGTTCTAAAAAATAAAATGAAAATGAATCCTATTTTGTTTGAATTAAAATTAAAATAAATTATAAATAAAATTATAAGTTTTAAGATGAATTAAAAGTTCATTTATATTAATATTTATATTTTAGTGTAAATTGCACAATAATTTTTGATATTGTTAGTTATAGTTAAATTCTATAAAATATATTAATAAAGGTAAAATATTACATAATTTATTCTATCAGAATAATCCTTTTATCAGGCACTTTATTTAAAAAAAAGATTAGTCTTTATATTTGGGGTATGAGCCCAAAAGCTTTATTTAGCTTATTTTTAATTATAATATTTTTTATATTTATATAAAAAATTATTAATTATGGTTTAGTAATATAATAACTTTATTCTATTAATAAAAAATTATGTAAGAATACTTTATAATAAATAAAGAGAAAGGGATATATATATACGTGTGTGTGCATATATATATATATATAATTATATTAAATATTTAATGTATTAATATATATATATATTAATAAATTAAATATTTAAATAATTTATATATTTATAATTTATTAATAAATATTTAATTAATTATAAATATAATAATATTTTTTTATTTAAATGAATTTAAAAAAATTTATGGCAATATTAATTTTCAATATTAATATTACAAAAATACTTACAGAAAAATATTAAATATTTAATAATTATATTAAATTTAATTTAAAAAAAAAAAAAAAAAAATTCTATTTGAAAAATATAAATATATAAATAAATAAATATGATTTACAAAATTTATTTATAATTTATTTTACATATGAATTTTAGTGTAATTTATTAATTATTTTAAAAATAATTAATTATTAATTAATTGTAGTAATTATTATTAATTAATTTAAGAAATTAAGATTTAGTAATTTTAGGATAAATAACAAATTTTGTGCCAGCAGTTGCGGTTATACAAAAATTTAATTAAATTTTTTCAGTATATAAATAATAATTTTTTTTAATTAAATTAAAAATTTAATTATTAAGTGAAATTTTAATTAATTAAAAATTTATTTTTAAATTATGATTTAATAAATTTATAGATAGACTAGGATTAGATACCCTATTATATAATTTTAATAAAAAATACTAAAATAGTATATAATAATTTATTGAAACTTAAATAATTTGGCGGTATTTTAGTTTATTTAGAGGAATCTGTTTATTAATTGATAATCCACGAATAAATTTACTTAAATAAAATTTTGTATATCGTTGTTAAAAAAATATTTTTTTAAAATAATAATATTTAAAAATTTTAAAATAAATTAAATCAGATCAAGATGCAGATTATAATTAAGAATATAATGGATTACAATAAATTTATTTATGGATATTATTTTGTAATAATAAATTAAAATTGGATTTAAATGTAATTTTGTTTAATTTAATAAAATGATTTTATATTAAAGTATGTACATATTGCCCGTCGCTTTCATTTAAAAATTGAAATAAGTCGTAACAAAGTAGAGGTACTGGAAAGTGTTTCTAGAATGATCAAATTAGAGCTTGTTAAAGTATTTCATTTACATTGAAAAGAAATTAAATTTAATTAATTTGAGGGGGTAAAATTAATTTTGTATGATTAATAAAAATAATTTTAATAGAAAAATATGATAATGGGGGTTAAAGTATTTTTTGAAAAAAAATTATAATTTTTATAGTTTATTAGTATTGTAAAATAAATTTGAAATAAAAATGAAAATAAATCTTATTTAAAGTAAATTTTATTTATTGTATCTTGTGTATCAGAGTTTATTAATAAAATTTTTGATTAAAATAATTTCGAATTTAAATGAGTTAATTAATTAATAAAGTTAATGTTGAATAATTATTTTAAATAATTAATTTGAAATGAAATGTTAATCGTTTTTAAATATATCTAATTTTTTTAGAAATAAATTTAATTTAATTTTTTTTTTTATAGAATCTAATTAATTAGATTCTATAAAAAAAAAATAAATATTTTAAGGGATAAGCTTTAAATTAAATTTTTATAATAATTAATATTTATTTTAAAATTTATAAAATTTATATTGTTTATAAATTAAAATTTTTTATAAAAAATTTTAATTACAATAAAATTTAATTTTATTTAATTTTTTATAAAAATAATTTAATAAATAAAAATTTAATAATAATAATGATAAAATTAGTATAATTATATATATATATATATATATATATTTAATTTAATTTATAAATTAATTTATTTAAAAATTAATAAAAAGGAATTCGGCAAATTTTATATTCACTTGTTTATCAAAAACATGTCTTTATGAATTAATTTAAAGTCTAATCTGCCCACTGATAATTATTAAAGGGCTGCAGTATTTTGACTGTACAAAGGTAGCATAATCAATAGTCTTTTAATTGAAGACTTGAATGAAAGATTGAATGAAATATAATCTGTCTCTTTATTATATTTAGAAATTAATTTTTTAGTTAAAAAGCTAAAATATTATTAAAAGACGAGAAGACCCTATAGAGTTTTATAATATAAATAATTTATTTAATATTTAATAGTTAAAATATAAATTATTTTTATTATTTTGTTGGGGTGATAAAAAAATTTAATAAACTTTTTATAAAAATTAACAAATATAATTGAATTAATGATCCATTATTTGATGATTATAAGAATAAATTACCTTAGGGATAACAGCGTAATTTTTTTTTTTAGTACAAATAAAAAAAAAAGTTTGCGACCTCGATGTTGGATTAAGATAAAATTTAAATGCAAAAGTTTAAAATTTTGATCTGTTCGATCATTAAAATCTTACATGATCTGAGTTCAGACCGGCGTGAGCCAGGTTGGTTTCTATCTTTATTTAAATGAAATATTTTAGTACGAAAGGATTAAATATTTAAAATAATTTTATATTAAGAATTTTATTAATATTTTTAATATATATATATATATATATATATATATATATATATTTAATTGTAATTACTATTTTGGCAGAAAAATGTAATGATTTTAGAGTTCATAAATATATAATTTATTATATAGATAGTAATTATATTTATTGATTTATTTAATATTTTGATTGGGGTAATTATTTTAATTATTGGTATTTTAATTGGTTTAGCATTTTTAACTTTATTAGAACGTAAAGTTTTAGGTTATATTCAAATTCGTAAGGGACCTAATAAGTTAGGATTTATAGGAATATTACAGCCTTTTTCAGATGGGATTAAGTTATTTTCTAAGGAAATAGTTTATTTAAATTTTTCAAATTATCTATTTTATTATGTTTCTCCTATTATTGGTTTTATTTTATCATTAATAGTTTGATTAGTAATTCCTTATTATTTTAATTTTATTAGATTTAATTTAAGAATTTTATTTTTTTTTTGTTGTGTTAGTTTAGGAGTATATATTTTATTAGTGTCTGGATGATCATCAAATTCAAATTATTCTTTATTAGGAGGTTTACGATCCGTAGCTCAAACTATTTCTTATGAAGTTAGATTAGCATTAATTTTAATATCTAGATTAATTATAATTATAAGATTAAATATAATAAATTATAATTTATATCAAAAAAATATTTGATTTTTATTTTTAATATTTCCTTTAAGAATTATTTTTTTTTCGTCAATTTTAGCAGAAACTAATCGAACGCCTTTTGATTTTGCTGAAGGTGAAAGTGAATTAGTTTCTGGGTTTAATATTGAATATAGAAGTGGTGGGTTTGCATTAATTTTTTTGGCTGAATATTCGATAATTTTATTTATAAGAATATTATTTGTTGTTATTTATATGGGAGGTTATTCTATAAGTTTAATTTTTTATTTTAAATTAAGTTTAATTTCTTTTTTATTTGTGTGAGTTCGAGGAACTTTACCTCGATATCGTTATGATAAATTAATATATTTATGTTGAAAAATTTATTTACCTATTTCTTTAAATTTTTTATTAATAATAATTGGATTAAAAATTATTTTAAATTAAAAAATAATTTTAGTATATAAAATTAATAGAATATTTAATTCTTTCTTAAGTTTTCAAAACAAATGCTTTACAAGCTCATTAATTAATAATTAAAAATTAAATTATCTCAAATTTTATTTAAAATTGGGTTAATAATGAAATAACTAAAATAAATAATTGTTAAAATTTGTCCTGTAATTACGTAAGGTGTTTCAACAGAGCGGGCACCAATTCAAGTTAATAAAATTACTGTTATTACAAAAAATCAGAATAATACTTGATTTAGTGGGTAAAATTGAATACCTTGAATTTTTTTATTAAAAGTAAAAGGTAAAATAATTAAAATTAAAATTGATATAATTAAAGCAATAACTCCTCCGAGTTTGTTGGGGATTGAACGTAAAATTGCATAAGCAAATAAAAAGTATCATTCTGGTTGAATATGAATTGGTGTGACTAAAGGATTAGCAGGGATGAAATTATCAGAGTCTCCAAGTATATAAGGATTAATTAAAGTTAATATAATTAATATTATTATTATAATAATAAATCCAATTAAATCTTTAAATGTAAAAAATGGGTGAAAAGGAATTTTATCTA
Organism: Euselasia chrysippe; assembly: GCA_018237845.1. Taxonomy (NCBI): domain Eukaryota; kingdom Metazoa; phylum Arthropoda; class Insecta; order Lepidoptera; family Riodinidae; genus Euselasia; species Euselasia chrysippe. Next base: position 655 of record DVZZ01000077.1, on the reverse strand, counting down.
AATTACTGTTAATTCCTAATGGGTTATTAGATCCAGTTTGATGAAGAAATAATAAATGAATTATTGTTAATATTAAAATGATAAAAGGTAAAATAAAATGAAATGTGTAAAATCGAGTTAAAGTGGCATTGTCAACAGCAAATCCTCCTCAGATTCAATTAACTATTATAGTTCCTAAATATGGAATAGCTGAAATAAGATTGGTAATGACTGTGGCTCCTCAAAAAGATATTTGACCTCAAGGTAAAACATATCCTATAAATGCTGTTGCTATTAAAGCAAATAAAATAATAATTCCTATTATTCAAGTATAGTTTAAATTAAATGATTCATAATAAATACCTCGTCCAATATGAAGATAAATACAAATAAAAAAAAATGAAGCTCCATTAGCATGTAAAGTTCGAATTAATCATCCGTAATTAATATTACGACAAATATAATTAACTCTATAAAAAGCTAATTCAATATTAGCTGTATAATATATTGTAAGAAAAAGTCCTGTAATAATTTGGGTAATTAAACATAAAGCTAATAAAGATCCAAAATTTCATCATGATGAAATATTAGATGGTGTTGGTAAATCAATTAATGATCCGTTAATAATTTTGATTAATGGATGAGTTTTTCGAATTGAATAAAAATTATTTATCAT
>DVZZ01000076.1:0-10693 GCA_018237845.1 Euselasia chrysippe | reverse complement strand
CAGCTGAAATGTTTTTGTTTTTCGAAAATATAAAAAAAGGATAGTCGCCTCCGTAAGCTAATGGTCACAAGTATTGACTCTTATACGAAGGTCGACCCCCGGGTCGGTCAAATCTTGAACATTGTGTTTTTAGATTTCCTAAGATTTTCGAAACATTTTTTAAGGTTTTCCGGGACTGGAACGGATCCCGATTGGCGATGGGTTGGCTATCTATCACAGCAAGGGACGTTTTAAACTAGCCGAATGTGCGTGTGCTTAGGAAGTGTAGAAACTTCGAAATGCACCACAGTCGCACCCTTTGTTGGGGATATATAGGCGTGCAGATACATACATAAAAAAATAGAATCAAACTGAGGGGTATCAAATGAGAGGTCATGCCGAATAGACCAAGGAAGAGATAAGCCATCTCGATGCCTATTTATCTTATCCTGTCCCTTCAATACTGTCCGTTCCAAGCACATTCCTTTTTAGGCAGGTCTTAGCCACATTTTATGACATGTGCATATGACAGCTCTCGCTAACTGTGACATCTCTCACCTGATGTGATACCGACCTGATTCGGTGATGACCCCCGTCTCATCTGGCACGACCTTAAATTTATCACATTTTTTACAAAAAAAATATAAAATACCTAAGTCGAGTATCCGACCTAATCCCTTCTGTGTTAATATATAGCTGAGGTAATATGTCTTAATTAAACATTGCGTAAGCCGATTCTAGAATAGAGTTATCGCAGAGAAAACACAGATCGTCACGGCTTACAACAACGCAGCATCTGTTTATTGTGATATTATTACACGTTACAACAATAACACTTATTTATACGCAGTTAAAGGGTTATAATTGGTTAAAGTTTCCCTCTTGAATTATTTAATGTAGGGTGACCTGGCTCCTCAGCTGTCCGTAATTAATGTCGTAAGTTGTACTTCCTCACCTTCTGCGTTGTTATACAATTAAAATGTTAGTCTCATTTGATCATTTATTTTCAAAAGTTATGCAAATTAGCAATATTGTTGTCGAAGACTTTGTTTGTTTATATTATAATAAATTCTGATATTTAGGCGATCATGCTCACTTTAATTTTGCTTGACGTTTCAATCACGTACGACGCTTCGATTTGGGAGTGTGTAAAAGAGACGATTTGATCACAAGCTATGCCTACCAGTGAGTGTGTTTATTCCAAATTTAATTTGTGAACATGTGTCTTAGTCACACACTCGTCTGTTGGCAAACCAAATATATTAATAAATAAGACCTGTCACAAAAGAGTCATTGTTTAAAATAGATGAAGTCTGAATAATCATTACAAAAAAAATAATCACATTTTTTAAGCGGACGTGTAATGGTCCTACTACCATTTCAGGATTAAAAGAAGGAAACTTATTTATTCGTATTTTACATTTTAAAAAAGTAGAATTCAATTCAGAAACCGAATGTAAAACATTTCTTATCTAAATGCAACCTAGACCCTTGCATGTGTGAAACCATTATTATGTCACTCACTATACCACTAAAACCTACTAATAACACTTTTGAAATATTGCTTTTTATCCGTTTTTTAATTACATGCAATAACGAAATAACCTACAATCTGAATAGCGCTGTCTAGGCGAATAAATTACAACTAAACCCGCTCGGGATAACGAAGATATATCACTCACAATACATTATCTTTATAAGAAACCACGCAAAGGATAAATTTTCGTCCCAACTTTGTATAAAACATGGAGGTTCTATTAAGCGGTGCTCTATAAAGGGATGTAGATAATTAAAGTGTCTGCCTTATTTATAATCTACAAAACAATTACGCGGGAAACACGCACGCGGGCCTTACTCTAATTAACAGAATTCCTTGGCGAGATTTGGTGATGAGGACCCGTCTCATTCCCGTCATTTCCGCGCACCAGGAGCCAGCGTCACAGTAATTATACAACAACATTTCCTCGACCTATGACGTACGGCCTCAATAATGCAATTAATTATAATTTTTTTTTTTCCTAGAATGTATGCCAGATGAACGCTTGATTCGATGAACAAATATACGATGCGAATGTAAGAGATTGGCGGTATCAGGGAAGACCTTGTACTACATACCTTGATCAAATCGGTAGAAAAGTAGCCGACGGAGGGGTAAAGAGTCTTCAAAATCGTGTGTGAAAAGGATTATAAATGTGAAAGAGGCGAGATAGAATCGTGTGAATCGTGACGCTTGGCACTCGGTTCTCTCTGCTTACTTCGCACGGGATCCAGCGCGATGATATGTATATGTGTAATTTAAGATTCGATTAGAAAGATTTATTTTAAGAGGTAACGAAAGATCAATTGAATACAATAAGTGGTTATTCAATCAAAAAATCAAAAAATAATATAATGATTAAGCCATGCCGAGTTAGATCTCGCGTAGAAAACCTATTCATCGGTATGAATAGGTTTTGCTCCTTAAAACCGACCGAACCGAATAGGTTTTGTCATAAAAAAATCATAATGTCTGGCCCGAGCAGCGATCCCAGGACCTCCTGCGCTACAATCACCATCTATGAACACTGTTACGCAGCAACCTACACGTTTACGCTATTTATACATTTTTTGTGGTGGAAAGAAAGCAAACGAGCTCCGAGCGCCTGATGGTAACTGACGCTGCTACCAACGACATTCACAAAAACGGGAGCATTACAGATGCCAACTTTTAAAAGGTTTAATAGGGAAAAGAGAATTGGATAGCATAAAAAAACAAACAGCAGAAAAGGATATGGATGGGGGCCCTGGATCCCCGGTATAAGAGTAGCACCTACCGCCTTCTACAACGACATGCGTCATATATTCATCCATATTACCGACATCATAACATCAATATTACTGTGGAGCTAATAAATATTAAGTGTATTAAAATGAACAAATTGAATTAAAACTAAATTAAGCTCAAATTATTCAAAGTATCATTAGAACTTTAAGTTTGCTGTATCATATACAGCTAGCTTTAATGTAAGGTGTAGCGCTTTTGCTAGCGATTTACTCGGTTATTATGTGCAAATATGATAAAATAGTTATGTATTTACTTATTTAATTTTGAATATAATTACTTTTAAACAAATATCTGTTATTAAGGAAAATACGGCCCATGTTGTGATAGTCGGCCAGCCTTCAGTCAGTCGGGATCTAATCCAATTTCGAAAATTCTTGAAAAATATTTCGAACCCTTAGAAAAATAAGAAAAATAATTTTCTAAAATTTGATCAACCCGAGAATAGCATTTAGGACCTTCGAGGAGAGCCCACACTTATGAACACCAAAAGTTGATAAGGGTAGAAAAAATATTTTTAGCATATGCCCGACTCGGGAATTGAACGCGGGGTCTCTGCGGAAGAGTCCACACTTTTTTAAGGTAGAAAGAAGAAACCAGCTGCAGACACCTGATAGTAAGCGACACCGCTACCCACAACACCAGCAACATAAGAAATCTTACAGATGCGTTGTTAATTCATATTATTATATAATATTAATTAACAACGCATCGCAACGCAACAATAATATATTTATAATATAAATTAATAAGAACTTTATAAGGGCTAACAGGAAATTGAGAATTAGATAAGATAAATGATATAAGGAGTAGGAAAAGATAGGATAAGGGGTGTCTCGCTCGATCAGTAACCGAACCCAAGAGCGGTAGCCACTAGACCGCGGGCAACGTCTCGACGCGGCGCTCGCAGTGGCGCTCTACATCTATATTACTTTAAATCCAATACAAAGTTCGTATCGCCTCGAATTCACAACTCGACTCAAAGTGCGCAAGTACTTTTAATAATTACGCATTTAGCCTTTAAGCTCCGTACACAATCAATTAATACGTGCCCCACTCTAAGATGGTGTTAAAACTACATCGACTTCTACTAAATCTATAATACAAGAGTGAGCTCGACAATTTACAAGTTTTACGTAAAACAATGTATCTCCACGATCTCTTCTTCCAAGACAATACAGGATAAAACACAATTCTGAATTGCTTTGCAAAATTATCCGTGCAAGTATCGATATAAATTTCCAACCATGATGTGACAAGTGGCACGTCTATCGCTAAAATAGGAACATTTGTAATCCCAAATGAAACTTTTCGCAAACTTTTAAACTTAAAAACTAACTATACGACACAATTATCCTGGAAATTGAAACCGTGACCGTCCATTCATCTATCTATCGACCAACCTAGATTTCATTTTTGAATTAAAAAAAATGAAAATGTCTGTGGTTGAAAAGTATACCGCTTGGCGATAGGCTTGCTACCTATCACTATACAGGTTGCACGTATTTTGACCATCTAATCGTGGGTACTTTGATAAAGTGTGTAAAGTATACCTCTTTAAACACTTACTAGGGTCTGAAACTATATACCATTATTAATCTATAGAGCTCACTCAGACTCAGCTTTGGGCTATTCATAAATAGTGAAATATAAAACGAATATTAATTGACGTAAAACTTGAAACGAATTAATGGAACATTACTCAAAAACTGAGAGAAAGTCGTCAATTCGAGTTTGAAATGTTCAAATTGAAAGATTACTTGTTCGCGAGTTATTACAGCGCTGGAAGGATCAGCCTGTATTACGTAAATCTCGTTTGGGAATTTTATTTGGGAAATAAGCTTTCGCTACTGTACGCATATGGCCAGATGGTCGATCGTGTAGGGTCTTTATTTACTTAGCCATATTTCTGTGTGTTTATTAAATGATTAACTACTATTTGGTTCAGTGGGCAAAAGCGTCGACGTCTTCGTGGAAATCCTCAAAGAGAACAAGCAGCAATCTATCACCAGATCCAAAGCCTAAAAAATAATGGGGGTGAATCACTAAAATGGTCATTGCGCTACATAAAACATCAGCTACATAAAAAAGGCAAACGAGCTGCGGGCACCTAATGGTAAGTGACCCCGATACCTACGACATCTGCAAGACTACAAGTCTTGTATATGCGTTGCCAACTTTTTGAAGATTTTATAGGAAAATGAGAATCGATGGGATAAGCGAAACAAGAATTAGGAAAGAATAGGGGAGGGAGGTGAGCCCTGGAGCACCTGCTACGGAGCAGCAGGCCGGTTTGCTCCCGATTCGACTCTGAGAAAGAGCCGCACTTACCACCTTAAGTACCATCTTAAAAGTATTCGAACCACACACCTTTTAATTTGTGCAAGTTCATAACTGCGGGTGTCTGTAGCAACGTACGAGTACACCCAAGAAGCAAGACCCATCAATAGGATAAGCATCTTCGTGAAGGCTTCAAGCATCCAACTGGTGGATTGAAATCATTAATCAATTTATATCCGGCTTCAAATTGTTTTGACATCCACTAATTTACTGAAAGAGCTCCGTCAAAGTCGGGCTCTTCATAAATTACGCTTTCGTTAATTGTTTACAAGTCGATTTCTATTGCATCATCCTCACTGGCTCTAATAAGTATACCAGACTACTGTGTATTTTCACGCATACAAGCCAGTCGGGACTAAGGTAGGTGCTAAAGTTGGTACAGTATTATCCCAGAGGTCGACGGGACGCACCGTCCTAGGGTGTGACCATGGTTTTGCGTAATTATCGTTAAAAATTAGTTGCTATTAGGCATTCCAAGTGATAGTACCAAAAAGTGGAAGAAAAAAAAGTAACTAGAATTTGCAAGCATAATAACTTACACCCGAATAGACTTCCAGACGAATAGGTAGTGGAAATACAACTTATGTAGTGACAGGCTGCCAGTCAATTTGCCAAAAATTTGCGATAGCCAAGTGAGATCCTTTTTAATTTCAGACATATTTTTGACTAAGAAAATTGAAAAACAAATTAAAAAATGAAAATAAAACTTCCATTATTTATAAATTGGCCCGACAAACACTTGTAACACTTTGGGGTTTATCCTGTTGTACTTGTGAAACGGAATAAATAAATAAATAAATGAAATTTAAAATTTGAATATATTTGATCCGGAAATTAAATAAATCAAATCCGGGATCTCCATTTGAGTGCTCTTACCTGTGACTGATAGCCTATGGAGGAAATAAAATGAATAATAAAATAGCATTGTCGCTCTAGGAGCTGCTTGAACGGGGGGCAGATGGGGCTAATCTTTTCAAATGGCTTAAATCAACACCAGCAAAATGACGATAATGATAAGTCCGCTCAATGGTATAGAAACAAACTGTTTTACTCGGGACCGAGGTACCAGGACTGAATGACTGCACGGCGCTATAAATGTGTTGAGTTATAAATGCTCAGGTTCTTTGGGGAATACAAGATTGAAGCCCATCTTATTAACTTTATCAGCCTTCCTTTCAAAGCCGGTGCGAAATTAAATTCCAACCTCTTCATAATATACTTCCAGACAATATTTAATTAATTTGTCATAAAGTATTATTTGGGAATTAATTCTCAAATTAGAAGGACTTTATCAACTTCTGTCAATTAAAAACATAAGAAGTCATGATTGGATTCACGATTTCTTAATTTAGCTTGAAAACATGCCTTAAAGACTACCGGGTAACATCAGAACACTCATGTCGTGAGCTCTTTCCAAAATCGTGTTGTACGAGAGGAATATGGTTTTGAAAACACTTACTAGTAGAGCATCAGCTGTCGCAATAGCTTGTGGTGGAGTTTTGTGCTATGCTGAGATGTTCGTGAACCAAAATTTAGTTATACAAATAAGGTTAAATAGTTCGGCAGGAGGGAAAGATACATACATTGTTATATATGCTCGTTCATTAAGAATATAGTATTTATTCCTGGAATGATACTTGTATGACGCAAGTGAAAGCTGCACAACTACTAAATCAATGTTGCTAGAAGTGACATTATTCAGCCGTAAGTAAAAGTACCACCAGCTTGTTTATTCCTGCCATAACGTTATACCACTCATGCCTCAGTCTAGAAGGTAAACCATTAGACCAAAGATCTCTTCTTTGTTTCAACACTAGGCATAGTTGATGAGTCGGTCTATAAAGGACAATAATAACGCCGCGTGTAAGAATGTCGCATTACCATCTTGAGCTACTCCTATCCCAAAGGCGAATTTGCCGCATCGATCTTAGTTGTTACTGCCCTCCTGCAGAAGATTGCCTTGAAACAACTACTACTTCATTTCTTGTGTTTCAGTTAGTGAGCAGGCAACCTTCAGCCCATAATCCTCCCCTATCTTTTTCTACCCCTTGTATCCTATGAAATTCTCATTTTCCTATTAATCCTATAAATAGTTGGCAACGCATCTGTAATACTCCTGGCTGTACGAATGTCGTCGGCAGCGGTGTCACTTACCACCAGGTGCCCGGAGCTCGTTATCTTCTTTCTGCCATAAAAACACCACCACCAGTTAGTGCTCATATTGTTGTAGTACAGCCAGAGATAACATCAAGGCTTACCCCCGTTATATATGTGTAATATGAACTGCACGCTCGGCGGTGCGTACAATATAAGGGTGAAAGAAAATGTTTGGCGCACACCTGTCGTGTTGTGCGACGGTTATTTTTGCTGTAGCGTGTGCCACAAGTTGTGAGCGTAGGCGTTATTTTGTACATAATGAAGATGCATGAAGATAGTCAACTATTAATATAAACATTGTACTAACAAACAAACATACCTGTGACGACCTGTGGTTCTGGGTTGGGCACTCTCCCTGGGGAGACTAGGAGGCCAAGCTATTTAATTTTTATAAATTATAAAATCATTATAAAATTTTTAATGATAATATTTATTTATATTGCAATTTCTTGTCCACTTGTACACGACATTTTTCTAAGAACAATCTAGAGATCTCATGGTTTGTGTTTTACTTTGCGTAAAGTTTTAACATATGATCTTATTATCTCTACCATCACTAACTATAATAAAAATTTGGAATTCAATCTCGAGGGGGAAGAGATACCATAAGTTACATAGATGTGAATTTACTTTTAATCGACTAATGTACTGCGACTAATATAGTTGATATGTTTATATATATTATACATTACTTAGTTCTGATAGTTTATACTACATTGGATTTGGAGTTATGAATTTGGAATTAAGGTATGTTTATATGGATCGTGCTAGGCATTCTGTGCTCTTTGCTAAACGCTTCAAAGTTCCTGCGTAACGATAAAGCCGTGCATATCTATTAGGGTTAGTAATGTATGGCATACTCCTTAAAGGTAGTAAGGCAGATACTTGGATGTATATCTTCAAATGAAAACACTTGTACTGTTTTACATAATACTTATAATTTGTTATTATTTAAATAGCCTACCGGTTTCGCTTTTTACAGCATCAGAGCTAACTCACAAGTTAAAAAAAACCTTGGATAAATATATTATATTGCCCCTCATGAATGAGTGCTGTGACCTACATATGTGACGCCTCGGCCCGCGGCATGCAGCGTCAGGCTCTCGGATTATTTGGCGATCGCCTATTAAATGGTCATCTCGAGAGTGCTTGTGTCGAGCGCAGCCCATTGAGACGGTCGGCGGTCGTGAGATCTAGTGTCATCTTTCCTAAGCAAGATGACTTATGAAGTAAAGTTGTTTGATTTAATATTTAAGCGAGGCTTTTAAGATTAAAGTAACCGAGTGTCTTAGCATCTTCTCCATAGTGTTATAGTCCCAAGTATTGACACATTTATAAAGATTATGTATGGGTTTGATTCCTGTGCCAGAAACCTTAGTTTTAAATTTTAAACTTTCCGAAAAAAATGATCAATGGAAACAAAGGTAGATGATGATACTGCAACCTATAGGCAGTATTTCCACAAGCAGACCGTAAGTATGTTTTAAAGAGCAAAAGATACAAATGTACTGCGGGCAAGAGACATTTAAACGTAATTTATTTTATACACGATATTGACAATATACGAAATGGTGCTGTTTATTTTAATTCGTTTGCCCATGTTTTAAAACCACTTAGATCCAGTTTCTGAAAGGCTGATCAACATAATTATTTAAGTGACCGTGCCTTAGCGCAGAAACGATTTCTTATTTTAATATGTTAACTTTTATTTCAGAATTGCCGAATTTGATTCGCAACAGTAAATGGGAGTTATTAAGTAAAAATAAATTACTCATGAAAGACTGTGACGCTTGTCCTGTTTCTAATTGTATTCAGAAATGATGAGTGAAATGAAATGAAAATGAAGTAATGTGATGGCATTTGTTATCCCACCATCAAGTGTAAACCATGTCATGATTGTGATGTAATCATAATAACTTGACATTTGACTATTCCTTTAGTATCTTAAAACACTTCGAGTATATGTAACCTTTTATCTCTTCTCTTTGCACCACACTAAGCGAAGCCACAAAGGGAGTTAACATTGCAATATCACGCGTTTGTACTCCTCGTTGCGATACTTTCCCTTTCACACGGGAATAACACGGTTCTCACCAAAGATGTACTGAAAAAAGATATGTTTCATATATCTAACTCTAGGATAAGATAGTTTAAACTATACATTTATATTTTTTTAGTAATTAGGTTGTGGAAAAAAGATTTTAAGATTTTGATTAGGATTATAAAAGTTTTTAAATATTATAAATACCTGATTTATCTGAAAGAAAGTAGCTCTCAGACTCGACTACAGGTTTTTCTTGTAGTTATGAGATAGCAATCAGGTACTGCAAAACCAGGAGTTTTGCAGTTGCATTGATAACTTTTTAAAGAAGCGATAGGAAAATGAAAATGACACCTTTTTACCCCTTATCCTAATAAAGGTTAAAATGATAGGGAAGTCGGGTTCGGCCCTGGATCTAATGCGCACTGTTGAAACACAACAACATTTGTGTCATGGCAGAGTGGCAATAAACTAGGTTTGTGGCGTATTTACTAAATCCAATACTACACGTTAAGAAACATATCTATTGAGAGTGGCAAGGTTTTATTGAATCATAATTTTGTATGTAATAAATTGTCGTATCTCTTTAAGCCTCGTGACACCGACTAATTAGCTTTCTGTTGGCCCAAAGGTTGACTGATGGAGAATTCCAATAGGCAGTCGGTTCATCTATGTACAAACATATTTTATAGTGTACAATAAAGTTAAATAAATAAATAATATCATGCTTTTAAATATACAATTTTCTTGAAACAACCGTTAGATGTATTTGCCAGTACACACATATTATTTTATTTATTATTTATTTATGACATATCTTTATTTTGCTATATCACTGGTTCACACCAAATATCGAGTATTTACATATGTTACGTTTGAAGCTTTGATGTCTGTGATGGCTCGTGTCACTTAAAGCGGATATAACGTATTGAATCTACAGGCTGTTTATATGTAGCGTACCTGTATTTGGGTCTTCCATTTTTTTAACCGGCTTTAATATATAGAGGTGTTTCTCAAATCATCTGTATCATCTTTTTTATGGCTATTTGGGCATTCCTTTTTTTTGCATTGGTTTTACTGTAGTGCAAGACTAGAAAACACCTGGTTTTTTAATATATACCGAAGATCTCACAATGAATAAATTGGAAATCTTTATTAATTAACTGATATTTTCGTGACTCTCAAAAATAACTGTTTAGGTTATTAGAAAATAGGTCTATTTTAAAATTACCGCCTTCAAAACACTGCCGGGAGACTATTCCTGTTGTATTTTGACAGTGAGCAAGAGATCCGGGGTTCATCCCCATCCCCTATTTTATACAATTTTCGTGGTCCTATTAGTCCTTTAAAACCAC
>DVZZ01000075.1:0-10702 GCA_018237845.1 Euselasia chrysippe | reverse complement strand
CTAGCGTGTAAACTAAAAAATTGTACTATTCTAATATTTAACAAATTATTATTGTTATTTTAGAAGTATTTAAAGACAAATATATTAGTTATTATTTTTTAGTTTACACGCTAGTAATTATAACAGTGACACCTGAATTTTCTAATTTATTTAAACAGTGACCCTCTGTGTTACTTACCCACTTAATATACCAAATTTGCGACAAGAAATACCGTAATAATTATTTGGAAACTGTTCCAATGGTAGTCGTCTACTACTGAATAGAATTACAAATAAATAAATTAAGCAACTTTTGTAGGTAATTGCGAAAACAATATAGGAAAAGTAATTCCAAAAATATTATGAAGCGTTTTTTTTTAAATAGTATACTTGGGCGTACCGACCATCTGGGTATCCGTACAGCCTGCTGCAGCAGACTTTTTAAATAATTTTACCGAGCTCCGGCAGTGAGCCGGTGCTCCAGGGCTTTTCCGCGAATCCTTGTCTACTTCTTTTAACCGTTATCGTTTCTAATTTTATTTTTTTATTGACTTACAACATTCTAAAAATTCTTGAATTTATATATTTTTTTGTCGGGAGTGTAAACATCCCTATAACGAGTTCAGAGTATAAATAATGCGATCGAATATAATATTTATTAAACATACTTAAAGTGTCGAGGTAGGTATTGAGTATTTTATTATATTATATTAGTATTTAATATATTCAAAGAAACTTAATAAACCCTTTCCTGGTGCTGTGGCCACATATGCCTGTGGAATAGTGGACGCAGGTGTTGATAGTTAAGCGGAAGGCCGTGGGTTCAATTTCCTTCAGTCGTGTCGTAAATTCTCAATTTGCAAAATTTGAAGAAAGCTAAATATGTTCTCAATTCAGCCAAGTACTTGCTTTGCATAGATCGTTCATTTGTTGGCTAATGGTTAATTAATGCTATAGTAAGCAAAAATGTTTAGAAGTCGTCAAATAATTAACGCAATTATGTGTCAAATGATGCGGAACATAAATATACCGTTATTTATAAGTTATAGGTATCGTCACTTGACGCTAATTATTGTCGCGCTTGATTTTCGACAATATTTTGTTTTTATTTTTGTATTCTTTATCGTATTGACAGTATTAATATTTATACAAAAGAAAAAAGAATCGTTCCTTTGTGCTTGTTACTTACTCTTGATCTGGTTTTTGTATTTACCCTAATTTTTTAATGCAAGAAACTATAAGGCCTGTACTTTAATATATATGACTATTTGTTTCTTTCCTAATAACAAAGAGAAACTAAGGTACTAATGGATTTACGGCAAAAATAAGTGTGTGCAGAGCTACTTAAAACCACAAAAATAATATCATGAAAAATTAAAAAAAAAAGAAAGTTATTATAGAATATTTCAGGGCAATGAAAAAAGGAATTCATTGAAAATTATCATTGTGATACAGATCGTTGACTCGCCATATATCTGGCAGTGGACTTCACTGCCCCATTCACTAACTCTCAAATAAGTAGGCTTAACCTAAAATTTTTAATAAATAACGTGCGTCACTTTTTTCATTTTGTAAACGTCGGCAATAGGATCGTGGCCCCTCGCTGTTGTGGTTAAAAAGAATTCGGTATATAGCCACAACTACGATCCGCAGTAATCTGCTCAAACGGTGCCGGAATTATGACGGAGCTTTTTAAATAAGACATCTGTTTCGTTAATACATTTTAATCAGGTGTATTATATTGATAATATTCTGCAAAAACAAACCGCGATAGCAACTAATTAGTAATGCTATTGTGTAACAATTCAGGTGTCAATGTGAAGGACTTCGGCAGCGGTCTTCGTTCGCAAATGCAAATGATGTACGTAATACTCTTGCATTACTAATAGTTGAGCAAAAATATATGAATCTTTATACCTAAGACCTCGACATACAATTTTTACTAATATTATGAATGTTAAATTTACTGCATGAAGGAAAGGGCAGACTTGTTTCCGTAAGATGGCTTTAATTATACTGCTCACGTGAATGAATTCGCGTCAACACCTAGTAACAAACAATAAAACCTCCAGCGACGGAGATCTTAAAATTTAACACTACTTGTAACTTGGTGTAATTTTTATTGGATAGACTCACACGAGTCTTTTGTAATGAGACGGCTTCTAAATTGTAGTAAAAATGGTATGATATTTAAAAGCGATTTGCGATAAGTTTGCTACCTAACGTGTAGATGTACGTACGCTATCTAACTTTTCTGAAGTGCTTGTCTTACTCGTCCCACTTGGAAATATGACCTGAGAGAAACATTGAATCAGAAGTTTAACTCAGAAATGTAACCCACAGTTTGTTGGTTTTTAATGGGTTCAAGAAGACAATCGAGCTGCGGGTGTTTGTCGATGCGCCCTGTCACCATCAGGTGATCACAGCTCGTTCGGCTTCTTTCTTCCATAAAAGAAAAATGTATCTATAAGGAGAAGCAAGTTATTTGGCTCGTTGTGTTTGTCACCTTGTTCTGTATGTTTGCGAGAAGTATGGTTCTTACAAACAAAAGATTAAGCATAAACAGTATGGGACCAAGAGTTATAAAAATAATCAATAATCATGTTGGAGTCGCTTCCGCAAACAGCGCTGTGGCGTCGAGGAAGTGCACTCAGCTGCCGCATCCGTGTTGTTTTTGTGTTTGAAGTAATCTAATTATAATGACAATGCAGTTAACACGGCTTAGTTTAAATGTACAGGATTTATGAAAAATAAAATTAAATAAAAACAATCAACGGGATGAATCTCGTTTTGTTTAATTTAGTTTATCTGATTCCATTGCGCATATATTACGTACGTCCAGTCCTTTATATGACCCTAGCCTCCAGCCCGCGGTCGGTTGCTAGCTTCAGGCTAGCTTTAGTTCTAACTCCCACAACAACTAAGCGGTCTTCGAAAATATGGGTGTCATTTATTTAGGTCTAGGGGTTATTCTTCAGGGGTCTAGTGACCAATGCTACGTAGCTTACCATTTATCACTGTCATCCCCACAACACAGCAATATTTGAATGTCAGATATGGATCGAAAAAACATGCTTTTATACTGTTAGTTGATAAATTATGAATGAAAACTGTTCAAATAAATCTTTGTGAACGACCTGCGTATTTCTAAAGTGAGATTGGATGACGTTGCGTCAATATTACACGAGATAATACGAGAATGTTGAAGTAACTACCGCATGCCGGCGCACCAGCTAGCGCTAACTAAGCGCGTTTTTTATTTGAACTATATCTAGATAACAATAGAACATATCACACTGAATCGATCTTTTAATGATTGCGTATGGTTTTTATTTGATTATTAAGAAACTATTCAAAATCTTTCATAGATATAAGTTTTACAATTACTTTGCTCTGCCGTGTGCTTTTTAATACATACAAAGAACTTAGCCAAATTAATATCTGAATGATTGCGATCGATTTGCAATCTGAAACTTAGGACTGTTAGGTAATCACGAGTATAGGGTGTCGTTGTGGACAAGAAACCCTTTCAGTTTGACTATACCCATGCGTCCTTCTGTCCACTGCTTAGCTGAGTGAACCTTACAACTAGAATGCTGTAATTTTGAAATAAATCCTTGCTTTTACATGCTTTCTCAGCTTTTCTTGACTTTTAGGCTATCCTTATAGAGGCACATTCTTCGAAGACTTCTTTATTAACTTTAATTAACTTCTTTTATTAATTCTTATATTAACTGGATCAATTTATATTGCGTTTCCATGCTCATTTGCTTGTAATAATTGTTTAGAACCGAAAATGAAAAGTACACTGTTGGCTCGATCGTCATAAATCGTAGTGCGCGTCCTGCCGCGGCTGTTTCGCACGCAGAGGACAATTAGACAATTTACACTCACGAACTCAACCCACATGCCGGCGCTCGCTTTATTACTGGAAATTGTATTTCATCTCATCAAAGCTGGTCTTTTTATCATAACCTAGTATTTGTGCGCTGCTTTACTCGTTCCCTGACATATTTTATTAATTCATGCAGAGGATGGCTAACTGGCCAGTCCCGGGTATTCGTCTAGTCGATTCACCGAAGCAATGATGTACTAAGAAAAATATAAGTTACTTTCCTGATAATAATATTATAATAGCAAATCGTACATTTTGAACAGGTTTTAGTCTAATCTAAGAAGTCTAAGTAAGAAAGCTCTTTAAAAGACGTAAGGAGAGGGAACCGACCACATTCAACGATTCATGTAAGTGTAATATAAAAATTAATATTTTTTCGCGTTGCGTTTTCATTTGTACAATGAGTAGGCATGCTGCGGACGGCATTATGAGTATGAGTATAAAATATAATATCAATGAAACAATAACTTCTGTATTTTTTACTAGATGTTCATTTGTACTTACTGTAACTCTAAAGATCTTGCGTGCGCACTCTGGTGTAAGCAGGAAGTGCTAATTACGTGTGCATGTGTTGAAATCTTATTATATTACAGCTATTCACATAGTACATTGTTGCGAAAATTCGGGCGGATGTCCTTATATACATATTCGTATACGTGCGGCGCCACGCCCGTCATCTATTCTTGATATACTCGTATTCTACCGGTCTACGGGTGTGGTCGATCTCGGACCTTACATTTAGCCATTGATTTTTCCAAGATTTTAAGTTGTCCAATTACACGTCAACGAGCAACGGGCTGCCTTCGCGGCCCGTTGCTCGAATGGTCGCTACTAACCGATGAGTGTCGGGATCGATCCCGGACATGTGCAGTCATTTCCTGTGGTGAATATATAATAATGTGTATTAGCATCGTTGACTTGTTAATTAATACCTGCCTAATGCGAG
Source organism: Euselasia chrysippe (assembly GCA_018237845.1). Classification (NCBI taxonomy): domain Eukaryota; kingdom Metazoa; phylum Arthropoda; class Insecta; order Lepidoptera; family Riodinidae; genus Euselasia; species Euselasia chrysippe. Next base: position 5,882 of record DVZZ01000075.1, on the reverse strand, counting down.
CAAAAAGCTTAGTTTGGACTTAGACCGAGTTGAGTGATTGTCCCCTAATATGTATTTTACTTTTTTATTTATTATTGTCACTCTCTCTCTGGGGTAAAGATGAAGATATCTATTTTCAAATCAATGAATAGGCATTGCAATTTTGTTTTCGTCGTAATATAATTGTAACATTTTCGTATCAAGTATTTTCATAATGCAAGTGTATGGGCGGCGGTGATCATTGTTATCAGGTAGTCGGGTTTGTCCGCTCCCTTTAAAAAAATAAATTCTTTTCTTTCTACTTTCTTCATTTAAACTAATAATAAAAAGTCACAATAGTCTTAGCATACAAGTTTCTCATACATAAAATACAAAAAATGCACCATCCTGCGGAGATAAAGGCGCGAAGTTAACATATATTCAAATGAAACTTTTAAATAAGTCTAACACTGTGTTACAGGAACCTCTCTGTTATTCGTTCGTGATCCTACACGTGCCTTATATAATTGGCGGGTACATTTACCAGGTATACCAATTGCCCGTCACTCTTCAAGGCAGGCAATGTGATTGTGATATTTCTAGTTCTTTAGACATGAGTTGGCGGCGGTAAATAATTACCACTAGAAATCCGTTGCCAGTTTGTCGCCATTTTTCAATAAAATCGTCCATGTTTGAAACGTCAATAAATAAAAGGGAGCTTACTGCTCGCGAGCTAATATGAATCTTTTTGGCAAGAACATCGCGGCCACTTCAATGCGGTTTCGGAGCACGATCCAGAATATATTATTGAAGTTGTTTGAGAATTCTGATTGAAAGTCAAAGGTTAGTTGTAAATTAAATTGAGGCAAGACGACTAGAAACCAGAGGATTGCAGTGGGTTTAAAGAAAATAGTTCGTGCAAATAGATTACCGAGAAATTTTCACTGCATTTCCATAGTCTTAGATATATTTTTAGTAAAAAAAGGGTATCGATGGGAATCGTGTTAAAGGCTCCTTTAATTTGTTTTAATTTGTATTTGTTTATTATTTTAACGCGCATACCTTCAATTAATAAATGCACCGCCACCTGCTCTGGAAACTGCTGCATGTTGATCCGGCCTACATTTTTCATGGTTCATTTATTAGATTTTGTATGTTCTATAGAAGGCACATGAGCTGCGGGCACTTGATGGTAAGTGACGGTTACCCACGACATCCGCAAGACCAGAAGTCTTGCAGACGCGTTGCTAATTTTTTAAAGGATTAATAGGAAAAGGGGATTGGATAACATCACCTGCTCACTGACCGAAACACAACGAGGGTTGTTTCACGCAGTCTTCTGCGGGCGGGGGGCGCGACCCAGGACAGTGCGCCCAATTCGACTCCGCGAAAGGACCACCTACCACCTTGTGTCCGACTTACTTTAGAAATTTTCTATTAAAACTCATTTCTTTGACAAGTCGCGATCCGCTGAGGCCATTGACCAGCCTTACGTCAATTGACGGCCAACCTTTTCGATCGCGAACAAATCGCTTAATTCAAAGACTAAATAAACAAATATTACGGGAAGCGTTTTGCTCGTATTCTAGGTATTAGTTAAGAATTCTTATTTATATAAAATATTGACTTATGTTATAATACACCTCCGTGATCGCGAAGGGAACGAACTGGCGACCCCTCAATTAGTAGCTAATTTTCTGACCACTCGACCTGCAAATTGAAGTTAGACTTCGTATATGAAAAAATACAGGCGATTAAAATGGAAGCGATTTCATGAGTAAATAAATTTAATTATAATAACATAACATAAACATAAAAATTCTTTATTCAGTATCTTTTTTACATCTACCGCAATATGATCGTTGTCTCCTTTTAAGTGCATATGCACTTGTGCTAGGAGACGCCGCTCCTCCATTTATAACAAATATCAAAAAATCAGGTAAGTAACACACTAAGAAAAAATAAATCAATACTTTTAAATTTGTTTTGCATTTTTGTGTTTGCAAGCACGTGCAAGTATAATATTCATGGGCTTTGTCGTTAATGAATCATTTTTAAATCATCATTTTAATTTTTAATGTAATTGGCTTGATACATTTTGGATCTAAACTGTAACAGAGAATGTGAATGTCCGCTCGTATCGTTTAATCATTTACCATTAAGCAAGTATATGGAAATATAATTATCATAATTTGAAGCTTCAGTTAAATATGCACGCGTTATGCGCTGTCAGTGTTGCTTAATGCGATTCGAACTGCCTCGTTTAGGGATTGAGGGACTTTAATACGCATTTTGTTTGGGGACTTTCGCTGAATTCATAAAACCTATGTAAGCGTTGCAGACGTCGGTTGGCGTAACATCAGGCGCCCGTTTACCCATTTACCTGAAACTATAAAAAAAGTTTGGTTGGTACATGTCACTAGGCTTGCGTTGTTTCTTTATTATTTATGATTTCCACGACATTCTTTTAAAAAATACAATTCCACTTACTTTTTTTTTTGAAGATGAAGGCGCACAGATGAGCTACACAACCTTATGATAAGCCTTCGAAATCAATTCCTCTGTTGTTGTGCATACAAAAAAAAATCGTAATATTTACCCCTCTTATTAATATAAGCACACGGTCTATAATTGTATGTAGTTATGCACCAATTTTCATCCGGGCCAGTCCAACCGTTCTTGAGGTCGGCAATTATGAACGGGCAAACAGACAAATATATAGACAAAAATTTTAAGCTCGTAGAAGGGTATCTTTGAGTCATAACACGAATATTTAAGATAAGATACTGTTTGTTTGTTGAAAGTTGAAATAACCATTTAGTGTATAATGCCCCTAATTAAAATTAATGGCTCCTTCCTGCCAGAAACGACATAAAAAAGGTTCTTACAATCGACTTTCAATTGCCAAAATAATTTATAAACACCCTTTTTGTTTATATAAGTAAATAAGTATAGATAAAAACGATTGCATTTCAATTCATTTTCTGAAAAAACATTCACTAACATTATTATAGTTGTCATTTCATTTTAAATTTTAGGTAATAATTAAATTAGTGAATTAAAGAAATTACAAATTGATCAAGTAAGCTTGTAGCGGACAGCAATTAACGAAACAAACGTGATTAAACGTTGAAATATATTTGATTACATAAATATTAATATAAATTTCTAGACTTATAGATACAGACATCTCTGTTCGTCACAGAAAGGCTTGCCCATGACGGGAGTTGGTCCCAGAGCCATGAGATAGCTGGTCGCTATAAATTTCGGCAACAAAAATATTTTATGCCAATACTATTGGCATGTCCAGATATATCCTATGTAGCAGTAGTACGGAGCTGCATGCGCCTGTGCAGCAGACCGTACTAGAACTAGAACAGCAGACACGTAGGGTAACGCTGACACCAAATTACAAGTACGAATGGGTACAGTTAAGACATGCTCATTAGCACACAATGCCTTACAATGAGGCAGCCGCCGCTCAGCCGACGCACTCTCACGGGTTTGTCGCCAAAGCCAATAGGGTTCTTACATTATAGTCACAGTTGAAATGAAAATCTCATTCATACATAATATTCCAAAAGCGTAAAATACGCGTCATAATTTAAAAATCGGTAGTGTTAGCTGCAAGCAAACGACGAAAATCTAAGAAACAATTTTCAAGATATGATCGACGGGAGAAACGAACTCGGGATCTCCACGTAAGAGTTAACACTTGTGACCACTAGACCACGGAGGCGACATACTTTTTTACAAATGAATCTTATACTGACAACTACCCGACTTGCACGTTTTGGGATGTGGAACATCTCGAGGCTAACATTCGTGAAGACGTTTACAAATAGACTCCTTAACGCTGTACGCTCGTAAATGGGATTTCCTGATTCTTCCTTTATTATCTGGATACCTGTCAGCAATTTTCTAATTTGAGCAATTACCACTTGAGGTCGAAGCAAAACGGGGGTAATTGAGACATGGATCTAGCAAAGTTAACGCGAGAATTCGTAGATGTAAAAACGTTTATATTGATCTAGGGCTGTCACATCCAATATAAAGTTTTTAATCATTTACATATTTTATAAAACAATTTTCTTTCCAAATGTAAATAAATTTGTACAATTTATTTATTTTTTCGTTTAAAAAATAAATTTAGTCACTTTAAACTTCAATAGTTTTACAAATACACGCAAATGAAATAAATATCTATACAACATTTGTTTGTGGCGTAGACCTCCGAGAATATCAATACAGGTCTATTATTTAAAATAAACAAATATTATGATATATCTATTATGACCAAATTAGATGAGATGTCAAAGAACAATTACAAACGATGTGGTGCTTATGACCCTGTGAGAGTAAGGACATAGTGAGTGTTTAGCAGAAGTGACTTTACAGCAATACTACTAAGAGAGTACGAAAGAGGGGAGGTAGATTCTTTGCTTTTAAGTATTCGTATACTTGTCGAAACTTCCCTCGATCAACAGTGACTTACATAACTTAGTTGAAATATCGGGAAACGACAATTTTAGCACTAAATTCATGCCGTCAAGACAATCAATCAGTCAGTCACAGGCATCAATGACTTATTGTGAAGACACATACGTACTTGTACATCGTACGATGCTTTGGATTTACGACTGCAATATAATAAAAAAATAACTTATGGGCAAAGCTGGCATTGCAGAAAAAAACTATGATTAAGTATTAACAGACGGTTGTTTTCGAATATACAATACATCTTGCGTCGTTGGCTGTCGGCCAGTCCAACCTGGTCTCTGCAATTTCATTGAGTAGCTTAAAAGCCAAACCGACGTGACTCGAATCAATATTATCTACTTAGAGTCCAAACACTGACAACCCTGAAAATGGTCTTAAATGAGTAAGATAATAAGAATTTATTTATTATTGACAGTTTTGCGTTTACACCTTTTAATTAAAATGTTGGTTTATTATTACTGTATATTGATTTACATGCAAATAAATGAGTGATTTAACGCAAAAAGAAACTACCGATAGGACGCATTTTTATCATTGAAAGCCAAGATACATTTTACTTGGTCGAAATATTGTAATTTTTTCAAGTAGACAATTTAGTGTAGTTGCGCCAAAACTAGATTAAAAGGTTGCTTAAGGAAATATCATATTACGGGATTGACCTTAGCAGGACGCCACGTCGCCTACGAATAAAAGTAACTACTGTATTTATATACGAGACTGTCTCTTTACATACAATTATTTGAATTAAAACATGTATTGTTGAATAATACCGGCATACAACCGCAAAGCTCTCTTTGTGTTAAATAATATACTAGTCATATGTTCTACGACTTTCCTGACACAGAATGGGACATTATTTTATTAGCAAGCATGGCTATGTTTCCAAGTGTACAACGCCGAAATGTACCTCTGCATACCCTCTCTAGGGGATACATGGGCGTGAAGATGTAGTATTAGTCCAGTAATATTTATTTACCTCAAACCTTAAATATTAAATTTGTTTCTTAGAATGTTTGCACAAACTCGTAGCTGAGGTAACCCACTGGCCACTGCCGCGTCCGGCCAGCTGGCTAATCAATGGAGCTAAAAGGCCATTCAGTCACCCGGCACTCACCACTCCCATGGCAGCCCAACCCATTAGGTACGCTGATAAAATTAATGATATGCACGTACACAATAGATAACCAAGTTACTGTTAACAGTACGTGCTGCTATATATGTTAATAACAAACATAAACCATCCAAAAACTGCGTACCACCATGTGGTTGGTAATCACGTTTCACGTGTAGGTGACGCAGTATCTGCTAAAACTGGGAGGTCCAAAGTCCAAGCCCTAAATATGACGTTTCCTTTTGGTCAAAAAGGCAGCATTATGATGTTAATACCCGAATATATTATTATATTAGGTCCTTACATATGAAAT
>DVZZ01000074.1:0-10712 GCA_018237845.1 Euselasia chrysippe | reverse complement strand
ATAATAATAATAATAAAATTAAAATATAATATTGTTATTATTAGACTTAATCTTTTTACTTTTCATCATTATCGATCATTCTGTGAGTTACAGCGTTATTGCTTCTTAGCATCGACATCCTAACTTCTACCAAACCACTGTTACAGATGAGAGCTACAAAAAAATTAAAAAATATTTTTTTTTTAATAATCTAAAGTTTAGATGTTTATCTCTCAATCACGCAAAAACAGCTCAAATATAAATGAAATCAACAAAGAGATGAACTAAAGGCTGTATATAGCACATTATTTTATCGTGATAAAAAGTGTACAATCCTTACTGAAGTCGCGGTTAATGATGTAAGAAATAAATACTAATCACACAGCCTGACCTTAGATCTATCTATCTATCTATGAATCTAAAATATAATTTATTTTGTTAATTTTTAATTAAATGACACTAATATATAAAAATTCATTCACACATTACTTTTTATTTATTTTAAATTAACTACTTAAAATCGTAAGTGATAAGAATAATGTTCATAAAAGTTATTAAAAAAAACAACTTGCAAACAAGTTACACCTATTTACCTTTTGTTTAGCGCCGTATGTATTCAACAAAACCGGTGTTTTAATTACGTCTAACACGTGTTTCAATTTCCGCAAAATAAGTTGTTATTGAAATAAAAAAAACCTACAAATCTGTATTTTGCAATCTTTGCAAGGTTAAAAATTAACTGACGACTGGGAATAAAAATGTCATGAAATACATGTTTATTTCTAATTATACAGTTGCGCCGTGGCAAACATTGCTTCTGTTCTAGTGGACACTGATCGTGACTCACACGCGTAAGGAGTTAGATTCGATTCCTGAGTTTTAAATATTTGACGAGATTTTAAACTTAAATCGTCGCGAATCACTAACAATTTTCGTGACTCGCGACGAGATTCTCGCCGTGACCACGATCCATGCAACTGGATTGAAATATTGGCAATTACACCAGAATATATCGTCAGTAACCCGAAAATAGTGAAAATATCTGACACTTTCCAATTATCGAGAAAAAATGATCGCCTTCATAGTCTAGTGTTCCAAGTCCCATCCACGCGAAAATCGTAGAAAAAAAACTTCTTAATTTTTTTAAGATCTTCGAAATATTTTCTAGCATTGTTCTAGATTGAAAAGGATCCCGGCAAGATCTAGATCACAGTGTAGATACTTTAAAACATGTACTAGAAATGTGCCTCTTCCTACCCTCTCTTGGTGACATATGGACGTGAGGATATAGCTATTACATAAACGGTTTAATTACATGTATTTAAAATAATTATCTTGAACTCATTAATTAAAAATGGCAGGTTACTGTTATGGCAGTAAACGCACAATTACCACTTAATTCAAAACGGTCAATTATAGTGTAGCAAAAAATAGTTGCTAATCAAAGATGGATTTTAAATCTGTAAACGTGGTTTTCCCGCGATGTCGATGATTGAGAACTAATTTAAATAGTTCTTCTAAACTCGTGCATTACAATCAAGTTCCTAAGAAATAGTCCGTTTTAGCTAAATGTACCATATTCTGTTGTAGGTTTAAGCTTTGGCTGATTCTTGTTTTTATTAGTGCCAAAACTAAACGATTATGAAATTAGTGACAGTCAAAACGAGTGTGACAGAGAGGACGACGGACAAAAATGCTGATTAATCGATTTCGAATGATTTGATCATAAATCTCTAAACCCCATTTCCATCAACTTTCTTGGATATCTAACTTTATTGAATTTTTATATAAAAAACAATTTTTCGCGAAATTCAAAACACAGCTATAGAAAATGGGTCTGATCCGTAAATAAAACCTGACCCCTTCGTATTTCAATCGAATGGCTACTACAAAAATATCATATAGGTCATACAAAACAAATAACATTGAATTATGAGTCGAAAGTAAGCAATTTAAAATGTGCCATGAAAATAAGTAAAGCGTCTACAGGTGACGGTATTTTTAAATATACCACCAACTTAATAGCTTCTTACAGTGTTATGTAATTTGTACCTTAACTCTACATGTTAAGAACCTCTTAAAATGCAGATACAAGTTGGCCAGCGTGGGTGGGTGGCGTCGATGTTTAAGAATCCATGATGTCATCGGTGTCGTGTCAGGGTCTTAACTTAAGTCCTTACTTAGAACAGTTTATTGTTGAATTAACGACTTCGTTTAAAATTCGAATGAAAACAATATTAATATTAATATTTAATGACAGCTAATGCCCGCCAGTTTGTCCGCGAGGTTAAATAGCTATCTAATAGTAACAAAGTTCTCGCTGACTGTACCGCGGTTAAAATCACAACAAATATAATATGTTTTTTTTTCATTGTGTAGAGAATTTAAGAAATTAATCTGCATTATATAACATCATCAGTTACAAGCTAAAGACGAACAAACATACAAAAAAACTACGTGCCGTATCAAATCAAATAATTTATTGCATAAAATAAAATATATCGAAAGCATTGAGTAATATACTGAAAATTACTATCTTACACACATACCACCATACTAGATAGAAGCTATAAATGTGTCTTAAAGTACTTGATGGGTAATATATTTTTTAAATATAATTGAAAGCATTTTATATTGAATAAGTTCACACTTATTCTTTCATTATCAGATAGTCGCTGTCGTGGGCAAGACGTTCTCACCGCTGATCTCGACACCCGACAATGTACGTGTTATCTTCCATCGCTCGCACTGCACATAATTGGGAGTCTTGGACAGCTCGTGGTAATTTTCCTTCAAACAATAGGTCTTGTCACAAAGCTTTTCATGTATTACTATAACATCAAACTAATTTTATTTATATTCAATAAAGTATTTTAATAATTTTGGATTGTTAATTCAATAAAGTACGTGTTGGTATGGTGATGGCTTTATGCAATACCGCATCTAAAACCAGAGAAAACAGAATGGCAAGCACCACGAAATACAAATCCTATCTTCCGCACAGATAACTCTTTCTATACATTACTATACATTTCGATGACTCCTTCATCGGTTAATCTACCGATTTACATGGTCTTCCTCAAAAGCAAGTATAAATAGGTTGATAAAAGCGCGATAATACATTTTGTGTGTCAACACATGCCCATAATCAATAGAAACCTGGCTGGTTTGATAACTTGTGACATACAGACAGCTATTCCCGAGCGATTACTTGCTTAGTCATTATGTTCCAAATTATAGAGACAAGCGTCAAGTCATTTTGAATAAAGGCACTTTTATATTAAGTGATATGATCGCGCGGCAGCGTCGCTGCTGCAAAGGACGCTTTGCCATTACTGTATTATCTCAGCTTCTATGTCGCAGATGTGCTGAGCTTGGTAATCGTGATCAGCTGCGAATTTACTAATGTGAAAGCGCCTTAAGGCCGTAGTATATTTGTGTGTTGTATTAAATTGATAACATTTATTATGAACTTAACCTTTAGCTTTAGTTTATGTTAAGCCTTTGATAGAATCAAGTTCAAAAATCTAATCATAGAAAAATCTAAGAAAAAATCTACGATATGACATATCAAATGCGGGACTTCTGCAAGAGCAATTACTACACGAATTTAAATACGGCTAAAACTGTGTTAACCAAAAAAAAGTATCATAGCCCCTATTAATTGTCTACGAGACGAAGTATCGGGACTTTTAGTCATCTTCATTAATAAGTTATGACGGGTTCTTAACGCGCGGCATAAGTGAGTTTATTTCAATCCATTTCTAGTCTAGTCTCGTAATAGTCTACTTATAATACACTCTAGTCTTCTTAACAAGTTTCTTCGATGTTGTACAACAAAAATATTCTAAATCGCGTAAGCAATTATTATTATACATTCTTTGTCATATTAATTTTAGTTTTTTTAACATGCTTGATATTATACATATGTAATCTTTTGATCAAATTATGACCTGCCATTTCGTCTTAGTAACTTTTTCAAAGAAAAATATCCAGCACTGCATGCATATAATTTATTAATCAAACTATCTTTACTGTTATTTCAACAGATTTGTATGAGATGAACATATCTGATTTCCATTTCAAAAAACAATGTGAATCCCCTTTTTACAGTTCCAACAATTTGTAGTTAATATTTTATGAACTTCCTTCTTAAGATCGTAGGTTAAATTTTGTTACCCCGTCGATTGTTTCCGCCGTCATCGAGATATTTGTACTTCATTTCGAATTATAATAGCTGGAGTTTTTCAGCCAATGTTTAAAATTGTAATGCAAATTTTGGTTATAGTTTTGATGACTGCACGACACGTTTTCAACCAAATTACACGTCGTATTTTTTTACTTTTTTGCAATAGTTATTTTGCTTTCATTTCTCTTGTTATTTTCTATTTTCTCTTGTTTCTTAATTTTAAAATGGTATTTTGTGCACATGTATTTAAGTAATCAGCAGTAGTCATCAATAGTCCATCAGTCAGTCATTTCCTTAATGTTATCTTCCATATGGAGTTCATCAATTGTTTCTGTTTCTATAATAATTTAATGTGTTGTTGATGCTCTCAATGGAAGTTATCAAATTCGATTAAAAAAATAAAATAATAAAATATCTATATTTCAAGAAAATATCTCTCTTCTTTTTATTTATTTACTTACTGCGTTCACGTGACAATAAGTTACTTTAAAATATTTGCCTGCTTAGTGAAATAAGGAATAACAACGAACATTAACAGTGGAATAATAATAGGTTCATTATTTACTTGAAAACGCCAAGTACCCTACTTTCACGGAAACTTAAAGTTTCACGAAATACATATTGAAATGTAAGTTATTAGATTCGTGGGTCCGTCTCGTGAGTTCGTGATCGTTTGATAACGTCTGGCCACGACCGAATGAAGCCGACATTTGTTTTTTGAGCACGCCCTTACTAAATACTGTCTGCTACGTCTAACTAGTCACGGCACAAACGGCCGGGTTTAAGTCTAGGCTAGGTTTAATTTAAATTACGAATATAATTTCAAGTCAGGAAAGGCTTGATAGACAACCGAGTACAGCGTTGCTGCATTATATGTCACGCACTTAATTAACTCTGTTTATAAGAGTTACAATTAATTAGATTTAAAGCTTTATATAACATGAGCTATTGTATCAACATAACATAGCAAGTGTATAACTCAAAAGATTACTAACTCTAAAAAAAAGAACATCTGCATTTCATACTCTTATTAAAGTATGAATAATTCTACTTATACTTAGGACTTACTACAACTACTTAAATACTGGTAGATGCTAAATAACGGTTAGTCAAGGAAGATTTTTCAATAATATATTATATGTAAATGTTATGCCCATTTTTTAATTATATACACTCGTTAACAGAATTAGCGTATTGAACAATATTTGACCACCGATAATAATGTGAACGATGAGATCATAAAAATATTGACATCACTGTGTTGCCTAATAAAAAGCGTGCGAGCATAAATAAGTCTAAATAAATTTGATGATATAATTCTCAATGATATATATTTGAAAACTTCTTGTAAAGATTTCGACACATTTATCGATGTTGAAAAAATTTTTTCTCGAAAACTCGAAGTCTTAAAAAACTTTAAACACTAAAAATGACAACTAATCGCCTTGTAACACCTGTTATCCAATTATGATATTCATGCACAATCATCGCCGGCCTCTGGCCATCGACGGACGATCGTCAATTTTTCTTCGATCAATTCATTGCGTGTCACGTTCCCAAAAGCAGGAATGTCGCCGCCACTAGAGTACTCTTCTGCCCTCGGTCACGTCCTTCCGACGGGCGTGACGACTCCGCAAATCTTTAAAGACCTAAAGACCCGAGTGTAGTATCGGCGCCCCGCAGGCATGCCGCTGCCGTTCGGCGCGGCGCCCTACGCCTACGCGCCGCTGCCGGCGCTGTACAACCCGTACGCCACGCTGCCGTACCCGCACCACGCGCCCTACCCCTACCCCGCGCCCGCCGCCTACCCGCCGCCGCCCGGCTACAACCCCTTCCAGCCGCAGTGAGCCCGCGAGGATCGTAGTTAAGCATTGTTTAGGTAAAAGAAGATCGGTACACTTCGAGGTGTACGTTTATATTTGATATGAAAAATGAGAAATTATGGTGCGAACTGAGAGGTGGGGGCTCGCCCGCGGCGATATCTAACCGTTACTTTATTTCTTTGTTTCGATGTTAAATTTAACTTCCTTTAAATCGTTATAAAATTGTAATTAATCACGACTGCGAGGGCAGCCCGTTACTTTTAAACGTTATTGAAAGTTATTGCAGTAATAAATTATATTTAACTCGTACTATTGTTTTAATGCATTTTATTGTTATATTTTAAAGCGACAAAAAATAAATATGTTTTTAATGAAGCCTTCCATTTATTTATACGTTCCTGAAATGCAATGAATTAACCGAAGATAATGAAGCATAGTTTTCATTGTTCCCGGCCAGTGCCCACCGAGTCGGTGCCGCAAACCTAGAAGATTCCCCCGTACCAAAAAGTGATCAAAGATATTTTCACTTCAAAAACAAATCCAATATTTCTGATTGTAAAAAGAAGGCAAACGAGTTGCCTTCCTGAACCTGATGGTCACCCCGATACCCACGACAGCCTCAAAACTAGGAGTCTGGCAGATGCGTTGCTGACATTTAAAGGATTGATAGGAAAATGAGGATTGAATTGAATAAATGATACAAAGGGAAGGGGAGAGAAGATGAGCCCTAGAGCACCTGATCACTACCCGAAACAAAACGAGAGTTGTTTCACGGCAATCTTCTGCAAGTGGGCGGTAACAACCCGGTTCGACTCCGGGAAAGGAGTAACGTAGCACCAACCAGCTAAACCTTGGCTTTGTCAATTACATGACGCAATGCGATGTGCTGATGTATGGGACACTGCTAAAACTGACGGATATTGCTAAATATAATATGACCGGCCGTTGGCGGAGCGGTTAGTACCCTGCTGATGGGCCTGGTCGATCACCGGCGGTCAAACATAATGTTTGTGTCTATGTTTCTAGGTGTTATCTAAACTAATATTATAAAGAGAAAACATTTATTTTGGTTGTTGACTGTGTAGAGAGAAACACATTATTGCATCATAAATGCATTCACACGTATACATGGGGACGAAATAAGCAAAATATATGTAAAGAAATAAATACTATTTCTATAATTTAAATTTCCCGCGCAACACGCGTCATCGAGCAGAACGTTTGTAATCTATGGCATAAGAGATAACCTACCTGTAAAACAGCGTGTTAAATATCTAATTGTGATTTAGTTGATTATGAGTTAGATTGTGATTTAGATTTACGAGAACCCAAGTTGCCTTGTATCTTTTATGTTTAGTGTTTATATCCAGCTGCTTACAGTTGGATTCAAACCTACAAACCACGTGGACGCATTTCTGTGAGCGAAATAATAATATTGTAAAACAATTATTTTTTAAATAAAATGGATAAAAAATCCTCAGTGCTAAGGATTACGCGGCCAGATCGACAAAAAAAAAGGCGTTTTCACGTCAATAGATTCACTGAACAGAACGACACCAATTTTACTAGTGCATCAGCAGCGAAATTAAGTAAATCCAATGATGAAGAAGTGATCATAGAAAATAGTTACGGCTACTGTGTTTTGGAGTTTTTCACGGTTTTTTCAGTGATTTCTTCTTTAGTTTTGTGTACTACATGCAAGAAAGAGATTAAATTTTCACGAACGTCTTATCGCGGACTAGGTTTTAAAATTTCATTACAATGCGGTTGCGATAGTGTACAATATATACCATCATGTCCATTCGTCGACAAATCGTTTGAAGTAAACCGGAGAATGATATTTGCTATGCGGCTGTTGGGAGTTGGCAGGGAAGGAATAAATATCTTCTGCAGTATGATGGATATTTGTCAGGGATTATCAATCGGTACTTACTACGCTTGTGTCAAAAACATATATTTAGCCGCATCTACAGTTTATGACCTCATTATTTCCAAAGCTGTAAAAGAAGAAAAAGATTTAATTTCAGGTAGTGATCCTCATGCTTGTCCAACCGATTTTACTGTTTCTGGCGATGGAACATGGAGAAAAAGAGGTTTTAATTCTCTATTTGGAGTAACTACACTTGTAGCAAAAAATTGCAAGAAGGTTGTTGATACTCTTGTCAAATCCAGTTTTTGTCAAGGCTGTAATGTTTGGAAAAATAAAAAAAAATCTGATATTTCTGCGTATAACGATTGGTATAAAGATCATGAAGAAGTGTGTACAATTAACCATAAAGGAAGTGCTGGCAAGATGGAAGTTGATGCTATTGTCGAAATGTTTTGTAGATCGGGTGAAAAACACGGAGTGAAATATGTAAAATATATTGGAGATGGTGACACGAAGACATTCAAGGGTATACTCGATATGGATCCTTACGATGGTGACGATCCATTGGTCCAAAAAAAGAGTGCGTGGGACACGTCCAAAAAAGAATGGGTGCAAGGTTACGAAAAGCGAAAAGAGAAAATAAAGGGATTGGTGGAAAAGGTGAAGGCAAATTAACTGATAAAGTCATTAATAAATTGTCTTTATATTATGGTTTAGCGATTCGCCGGCACCCTGATTCTGTTGAGGACATGAGAAAAGCAGTTTGGGCTTCTTACTTCCATAACAGTTCTACGAATGAAAATCCGCAACATATGTATTGCCCACCTGGTGCGGAGAGTTGGTGTAAGTGGCAAAAAGCTGCATCTGAAGGTACATTACAGGAGTTTGACCACGAAAATCCTCCTCTGCGTGATGAAGTTTTGAAAGTTTTGAAGCCAATTTACGAGAGTTTATCATCAGAGGAATTATTGACTCGATGTTTAGGATCAGAAACTCAAAATAATAATGAGTCTCTGAATTCTTTGATTTGGACTTTCGCTCCAAAACATATTCATTCCGGACCTCAGATAATTGAAATAGCGACATTTATTGCTGTTTGTATTTTTAATGAAGGCTTTATTCCTATTTTAAAAATGATGGAGCTTATGGGAATAAAGATTGGCCCGGAAGCTCATTCATTTGCTGTGAAAAGAAACAACGCCCGGATTGACCGCTCCGAGATACGAGCATCCTTTGCATCAAAAGAGGCCAGAACTGCTCGATATGAAGAGAGAAACGCACAAGATAGTTTTTTTGAAGTCGAGGAAGGTCCAATGTATGAAGCAGGAATGGCAGATTGAATGAATGTAAGTCAAAAATATCATTTCATGCCTTAGACTACGAAAAACTTTACGCGAAACTTTAAACGTGTTTTTCTCGAATCTGTCTTTTTCAAAACGATACCCACGATTTTTCAGGTTCTACTCGACCGATTTACCTGAAATTTTTACAGGGTCTTCTTTACAGTCTTATTAATATCTGGAACTACCCCCATCCCCAAATTTCAATTTTTACTATTTTAAAAAAATTCGAAATAGTCAAAAAAACGGAAAAAAAATTGTTGTTTTATTCAGGCAGTCGCCATTTTTTGAAAAAATTTTTTTTCAACTTTTCCGTAGTTCCAGACATTGCGACATCATTCTAGATTAATAATCTTTTTTGTTTTTTGATTTCAGATTACTAGGAGGGTTAAAATCTTGGGTATGGTGACGTGCCTATTTTTTAAGACCCCCCACTTCATCATCTTCTGATTTTTGTAATTTTTAACTTTTTTTATTTTTTTATTTTTTTCTGTATTCTTATAATGTTTATAAATAACTAATAAAAAAATGGACAGTAAAAATATGAATTGCCTTTTTTTTACGAGACTTCAAAAATTACCTAAATTTCATGTTTCTAGACTAGAATACCCCCTTAAGAGGTAAATGATACTCTTATCCCGGAGTCGAATTTGATGCACAGACTTCATTCCTTACAACATGCGTAAGACTGCCGTAAAACGACTTTGGTTGTTTCGGATAGTTAGTAGGAGATCCATAACCTATCCCCCCTCCCCCCCTATCCGTTCCTGCTCCTTTTATCATATATCTTATCTAACCTACATTTTTTATTAATCCTTTAAAAAGTTGGTAACGCACCTGCAAAACTTCGTATTTGGGAATGTCATCGGTAGCGGTGTCACTTATTATCAGTTGCCCGCAGCAAAAAATAAACTAATACCTAAAATCACTGTTCAACATATATGTTACTGTGTATATATACTTAATATAAGAATTAAAACAAAGCAACTGTAGTAAAAATGCCTCTCACATTTTAAAAGGTAGCAAGCTCATTGCCAAACAGCATTCCTTCAAAACCAAGACACAGCAAAATCTGAGAAATTTTAGGCAGATGTGTCCAATCCAGGAAATATATCCAGACCCTCCACGTAAAAGTACACAAGTACTCTGTGGTAAGTATTTAATGACAATCAATATAAACGATTAAATTCTAAACGGTTTCGTTAATTTATTTAAATTGACAAGTGGAGCCAAAATAAACTGCACTTTACGCTAAAATCAATCAGGCACTGATGTAATAGTGTCTATTTGTACTTGTCCAGTTGCAAGTTAATCCTTGGCACGCCGCAAACGGCATGATCCTATAAAATAATCCGTTGTCAGAGAGTTGTCTTGCCTGCACACGGTTGTCGCATCGCTTTGAAAGATTTAAATTCTTTCCCATTACTTTAATCAATAAATAAATATTATAAGACAAATCACACAAATTGAAGTAACACCGAAGTAGGTTTTTCGTTTGTGTTATAGATATT
>DVZZ01000073.1:0-10763 GCA_018237845.1 Euselasia chrysippe | reverse complement strand
TACAACGGGGAGTGTTCAGACGAACTTTTTGACCTTGTCCCGGCAACAGAATTCCGCCGTCGAACATCTCGGCAGAGCTCTAAATTCCACTCTCACTGTGTTAACCGCTGGCGGTCAACTACCAAGCGTTTTGGAAACCAATTTTTTCCAAGGACGACCCGACTGTGCAATGAACTCCCGGCAAGTGTGTTTCCGACCCGATGCGACCTGGGGACATTCAAGAAGAGAGCCTACTCTTACCTCAAAGGCAGGCAGCGCGCCTGTGATGCCCATGGTGTCGCAGACGTCGGTTGGCGACGGTGATAACTTAACATCAGGTGCCCGTTTGCCCGTTTGCCCCCTTAAACTATAAAAAAAAATAAATAAATAAATATCTATTTTTAAGCTGAATTCTGCATTTCATTATAAAAATACTTTTTGAGCAAATATTCTTTTTAATATAAAGCGTCGTGTTCATTTTATTACTAACAGGTTACTACACCGTGATCACGGCTTTTATAAATGTATCAAAATATAGGCACATATCTAAAATATTTATTTGATGAGTAAGCTTCTCGAAAATGATCGTTTTGGGATATAGTAGATTTCATTCATATCCAGACTTCAAGCCGCGTGAAAGGGTTGTGTAAAATCGATTGTCATGTTAGCGCTCCCGCGCGCGTCTGTTTGCTTTACAATTAGCCTGTCATTGTTGTAGACATGCTATTTTGTAGAAAGACGAATATAAAAGACTTGGCTGCGGAGGAGTGCACACTCGCAATAGAGGTCCAGACAGCTTAGCAAGTGAGTTGCACAGGGTTTTTGTAGTTTCATTTATTTATAAAATTGAAATTTACGAATACTTTACAGATCAAATTAGTGTTCACAATAACTCCATCATTTACAAGTAATATATTTTTGTCAAATTTTTTATCAAAATAGATAAAGGTATTTATAACTTCTTGGGCTGTACCTATATTAATTTTTCCACTCAAGTGATTTGACGCGGAAATATGTATGTTTATGTATAGGCAGAAGTATGTCATTGTGTTGAATAAGTATTAGTACAATATAAGAATAGAATCCAAAGGTACGAACGACCGCTGTGAGGCGGTAGGCATTATTATGTCGGAGTCTGCTGGCGCCCATCGACTTCTGAAGAAGCGACGTCTGCCGCGGTCCAGCGCCCGTCCGCCTTCTTTGATATGTTCCTACTCCTTTTATCATCTTATTCAAATTTTACAACTAATCCTATAAAAAGTTAAAAACACATCCAGAGGTAGAGAGGTGTTCCAGATGGCCCTGTCGGCACCATCAACTGCCCGCACCTCGTTTGCCGTCTTTTAACTATAAAAATTCAGTGATAGATTAGAACCTACCACTCAGCCGGGTAGCTTAGCCATAATAGAGCTTTTCTTATCGCAAACAATTTTACTCTCACACTGAAATCTATGGCAGTTCATATAATCGAATTAAGGAATTCTCGTGAGTATACCGAGTATTACAATCATATACATATCTATTAGAGAAAAGTACCGAGACTGGCAGTTAAATGTTTTATATTTCGTGTGCAGTATGAAAGCAGTAGTGGTGGTTGCAACGGTGCTGGCGGTCGCGCTGGCGCTGCCCTCCGACACCTACGACTCGTCCTACGACGACTTCAACGCCGACGAGATCGTACAGAACGAGAGGCTGTTGAAGAACTACGCCAAATGTTTCTTGGGCGAGGGGCCGTGCACGCCTGATGGACTCAATTTTAAAAGTACGTCTTCAACCTTAAAGGTGTATCGTCACCGGCTCCCTACGGCCGGTGCTACGTCAGCCAGGTGCAGAAAACTGCCGTGAAATTATTCAATTCCAAAGGCAAAAAGCAAAATATCTCTTGTTTTTGGTTCTGTAACTGTTTCAACTCAATTTTATTAAACCTTTTCCTTGAAGACGAGAGTGAAATTGTACACAACGTGCATATTTTGCCTTCAGGTGGCACTCTCTGCTCCCAGTCAGACAGAGAACCGTTTCTCATTCAGCCCTAGGTACTCTATGTAATACAAAAAATTCTGCTGTTTTCTATCTTTAAGGTCAACAACGAGCTTGTACGCAATACGGATTCAATTCTGGACTCGGCCCTTTACTAAGCTCAGTTATTTTATTTTCATTAATTTTAAGTTATTTTATTTTCATTAATTTTAAGTTATTTTATTTTCATTACGTTTTTTCCTAAAGCCTAACGAAATTTTCTAATTGGGTGTTTGAACTGACTCCGGATACACTATGGACACTGAAGCATTATGTTTCTATACTTAAACGTTTCTGCGACGCATTAATGGGCCTACATCTATAAGCTATGTATGTACATTATAAAAGTGCCCCCACCTTGCTAGTGAAGCTCCATGCTGTTGGATGTACTTGATTGTATGTTACCAATTAGGATCTTTTCCTCTTCCGGACAAACCGAAGAGTATTTGGAAAACTCAAAGTTGAAATTAAGATATGCAGACTGCAGAGGGAAATCCGAGACCGTCGCGTGTGAGTACCCTGTCGTCACTAATGTAGTATGGGACGGCATTTTAATAAATTTATTTTACATTGTAGAGGACATTCCCGACGCCATTAAGACCCAATGTGCCAAATGCTCGCTGAAGCAGCGCCAGCTGATCCGCACCATGTGCCACGGCTTCCAGAGCAAGGTGCCCGACCTCTGGCAGGCGCTCGTAGACAAAGAAGACCCCAAGGGCGAATACAAAGCATCTTTCGACAAATTCTTGAGTGCTACCGATTAAATGTTCACCGAAGTAGCTCAAACGCCTTCTGACAAATACTTTATTGTTTAATCAACATACATTCATAATTTTTTTTTCGCATCATTCGCCTCAATTTATTATCAAACTTTTTTTTCGTTATTATAAAACGTTTTGTCCATATTTTTTATTTTTTTCTTTCTTTGACCTTGTTGTTTAAAATAACTATGAATGAATGAATGAATAAATGAACTCTTTATTGTGCATATACTTAAAAATAACTTAGATTTGGTATAATTTAAAATAAAACACAAAAAGGCGATTTTATCGCCTAAAGACGATTTCTTCCAGACAACCTCATAAAATGAAAAGTAAACAAAAAAAAATTAGAAAGGAAGGAAAACACAAATTCATAATTAACTCCCCACACACATAAAACCAGTAGATAATGAGAATTTTTTAAAATGCGTGAGATCTCTTTTAATCGACCATTTTTAACTAAAATTAATATTTAAAATCTTTTGTAAAAATAACACGTGATGCAAATAAGTAAGCGAGCATGAAACATTAAATATGATTTATACGTTATCCTATAAAATATTATATATTTTATATTTATATTTTTGATATATTTATATTTATATTTAAAATTTTCTTATAAAATTTTACTTAACACAGTATAATTACAATAAACCGAACAGGCTTAAAGAGGCAACTATCAGTTCCAAGTTCTATCATAAGAGTAACCGTTAAACGAATAGATTCGTTAACAGCTGTATGCTACCATGCCCACAGAGAATTGTCAAAAATATCATCCTATAATAAACAAACTATACGTGTCATGTTTTGGGCAAATCGCTTGAAAGTCTCATTTTTCGTTGCGTTGGAAAATGGAGAGCTTTTAAAAGACGCCAGCATTAGAGGTGTGACTGGGTCTATCACCCTTTTTAGTTAGGTAAGTTTTCTTTTCGCTTTGGGCTTGTAATAAAAAAACACCAGTATTTTCAGATAGTACTTTTCAACCTTGTTCCGGCAACTGAATTCCGCCATTGAACACCGAGATGTTCAATGGAGCTCTAAGTTCCACCGCCATTACCTCAACCGCTGATGTTCCACTGCCAAGCCAATTTTTTTTACGAACCACCCGGTTGTGGAGTAAGCTTTCGGCAAGATTATTTTCAGCTCGAAGCGACCTAGAAACGTTCTAGGACTCTTTCCTCAAAGGCAGGCAGCGCCTGTAGTGGCTCTGGAGCTGCAGTCGTGGTGACGCTGATCATTTAATATCAGGTGGTCATTTGCCCACATAAGCTATAAAACACAAGTTTGAATTTCTGGTGAGTACGTGCTCCTGTACATTTAGTTGAAGAAATGTTTAGTTAGTTTAGTTGAACATTTAGTTGCTACATTCATTGGATTTACGTGCCACGAGCTTTCTGCTTAAAGAGATGGGCCCGAAGGGAGTTGATATTACTTTGAAAATATCATTGAATCAATAAAAAAATATCAAATAAATAGTCAGCGAACTAATAATTATACATGAAGCAAAGTTACGCAGACGGAGGCGTGAGACATTTGGTTAAAGTTATAGTGTGTATTACAGAAGGAGCGCAGAATGCAACTTTTTTAAATAATGCATAAAAAATATTTTTAATCAATAAAAAGATGTGTGTTTGTGTTGGTTTTATCTTGACTGACACACGTAGGTGTGTATATGATTGATACGTGTGAAAGGCAACATATGAATGTCGAATTCAATGGACAGCATATTTTTAAATTGCTAATTTTTTGATTTAATTGATTTTTTGTTTTAATGAAAAATATGAAAAAAAAAGTTTTCTGTATTTTATTAATCTTTTGGACTATTTAAATGTTTAATGTCATTAAAACATATATTTAAATGTCGTGTTATTTGGTTTATAGGCACATCAACTGAGTAGCATCAGCGATTACAGATGCACGGCACTTGGCAATGAAACATTCAACGTCCAAACTTCTCATTTAAATTAATTATGAGTTAAATGTTTCAATTTCGACTACTGGGCGACCTTTAGTACATATCATATAGGCATCACTATCTCTGGCAAGTGTATTTCCGATCCGATGCGACGTCGGGACATGCAAGAAGAGAGCCTACTCTTACCTCAAAGGCAAGCAGAGCGCCTGTGATGCCCATGGTGTCGCAGACGTGGGTTGGCGACCGTGATAACTTAACATCAGGTGCCCGTTTGCCCGTTTGCCCACATAAACTATAAAAAAAAAAAAAAAACAGCTGTTGAGACAGTAGGGGTGTAATTTACAGCTTTAGCTTTATGTTCGATAGTGGATTTCCATTGCCGGGCAAGGTCGAAAAAATGTTTGGAACACTTCTCATTAAAATCCGATAGTGGGTGCAAAGCAAGTCTACATCTCTGCGCAATGCCAGTGAATCAAGACGATCGTTATGGCTGCGGTCGTTCACAACACGAACCCTCGCCGCTGTATGCACTCAAGGCGGGCAAGTTATTCATGAAGAGCACCTGCCCAGAGATGGAGCCAGTACTCCATGTATGGACGAACCTGTGCCTTATTAAGATGAAGGCGGTGAGCAGGCTCGAAGTAATTTTTCGCCCTGTCCAGAACCCTCTAAATTACCACAAAACTGAACATTGGCAGTTGTCGACCCCAAAGTGGATATTTCTCGAATCAGGGGATTATCCATGAAGTGAGATGATGCGACGAAGAGCATATTTTTGAACGCGGAGACTTGTATACTGGGTTAAACGCAAAGAGGTTGAGTTGACCTCAACCCGAAACTTTATCTAGTCAGGTTTCGATTTCAAACACAAGTTTATTTCGGCACTTGATGACGTGTTCCCGAGAAATAGCTGCTATTTCATTTACAAACGTTTATATAACTTTTGATATATGGAGTACTACAATTATGTATAGGCATAGACCAAGAAATATAATACTTCACAGACACAGTTTTTTTACAATAGCGAAGTGACGAACTGCTAAGCTTCAGTATAGATTTTGAATCTAATCTGTAGACTCGACGGAGGGTTTCCTTTTGCATGAACATTAAACATTAAGTACTTGTTTTATTATTGGATAATTATACATTAGTCAGTATATAACTATAAATAAGATAAACAATTCAGTTCCAATAATGAATACATTATATTGAAAAACGTAATATACTTACAAAACTGGGATAATTAAAATACTTTAATATTATTATTTCATTATTATGAATCGTCAGAATCTTCTCCGTGAGAATTGGATCCTCAGAGATTATTAATCAATTATTGAGTATACAAATTATCCAGTGCAATAAAACTGTTTTTAATACTGTATGGATCTGCAACTAGATCTCTAACTTGCATCACTGGAATAAGAGGTACATCGTCGCGTCTTTCCTTATCAACATAGTACAAACATGAAAAATAAACACATTTTGGCATTTTTTTAGGATGAAGCTTATGCTCAACTCAACCAAACGTAACAACTCCCAAGTAAACGTATCGATGATACGTAGGAATATATATAAACCCAATTCGACATATGAAATATATGTGTTATTAATGTAATCGAAATTTTTAATGGACATCAATTAAATAAAACTAATCTTATTTTTTTGTGACGTGATAATGATGAAGGTTGTATTCCACCAATCTGTATGAACGCTCAACGCACGGTCGCTGCCCGCGTGGTGTCGCTGGAAAAAAGTAGAGGATGACGTGACCAGCTAATTGTCGTTGCCTTAATAATAAATACGGTGACCGCCGTGCTTTACATAACTAGCTCATTTTAATATACAACATTTAATCATTAAAAAAAAATCCGTGGGTAAAAAAAATTATTAATGTGTTCAGTCGTTACAACTTCATAAATGAGTTCGACGAAGTTATCAGTATCGAATCGGTAACACATGAGGACATCTCTAATTGATTATTTCTCGAGCTGTCAAAAATTAAATAAACGCTTTGAAACCGAATAATTTTGATGAAATATACTTATGAGTAGAGAGTATATTTTTTTACGAGTTTAAATGCAACCCTGGGTTCCCACGGCTTTTAGTGGGAATAGCCGGAATTTTAACAACATAGAGAATAATGATATCATGTTGAAGTAAAAGATCTAAAATATACACTTACACGTAAAGAGTACGTGTTCTTAACTCTAATGAAGTTTATATTTTTAAGTTGTAATGGTAATTATGATGGAACCCCTCCGCATTATCACCAGAGTGAGTACATTCTGGTATAAGAGATGCAACTAACGCTTCTTGCTCCTTTAACTTTACGAGTACTGGCTCCCAAGGCCCATAATTTAATTCCATTAATTGGAAGGTTTTTTTCACAATCTTGTGTGTTTCATGACACCAATCTCTGCAAAGTAATGAATATAAAATACAATAATCGTCGGTTGCGTCAATATTAAGCAACTAATTGACCATGGCCATAGTTCAATGTAGTGTTGTACAAATATCAATAGCTCCACAATTATCAAAACTAAAGATTTCAATCATATTTATATAATCTAACTTAATGATTAAGTTTCTTTAAATTCTTCGGTTTTGACCACATTCGACCAAAAATCCCACCTGTAGTTTTTTCGCATTGCCTGAAATAAACTTCAAATCTAGGAAAATTACTAAGAACGCATATGAGGATGGCAGCGACAATTGTGAGCGGCTTGGCCGTGGTTAATCGAAAATATACAAATAAGCTTGATTGAAAACTTTAATATACTGAAATTTATTTTCAAGTTTTAAAGTCCATTTGTTGATACTTGTTCTTGAGGTTATCAAAACTTCGGCGTAGACCAAAGCTTAAAACCAATACAATTTAAAACTATTTAGTTTAATCTCATAATTAGGCTGATACACTTCCAATTTAAACATGATTATCAAACCGATTTTGTTACAAGTAATTTGTAACTGGTCCAATGCACACCTTTATTATTAGTATATTTTTTATTCCAGCGTCTTATTTGATAATAAAGATTTTTCAAAACTCTTTGTAACAAAGTGAACAACGAATGCTTAACTTACCTTTTGGCTTTTAATTTTTTCATTGCCTGTGAACAAAATTAAATTTATAATAACTATATTAGAGTCGAACTACTGACCTGTAGTCCACATGTTGTGACAGATGAATGACTCTCTCGACCATTACATCCGACAATTTGCGTAATTCGTGAGCCACCTACAAATATGTACTCGTATTTAATAATTATGAAAACTACTACAAATATTTATCAAAATAGTATGACAAATAATATTAATTTTACCTCAACACTGAAAGATCCAAATTGATATTCTAAGCTTTGGATGTTTTGCTTTATTAATTCTATGCTCTTGGCGAATTCACCTGTAAAATATTAAAAGTAGACTTGTTATTCGCTGTAAATATGGAAAATTGCGATAGCTGTTTTTTTATAATGTATTTTGTATTTATGTTTTGTTACATACCGACATCGGCATAAAAGCGGGCAAGCCTGTCGGATGAGAAGCGCAGGCTTGCATTGTGGCGATGCAATATTTGTTGCTTCATGCGGTAGGAGTTTTGAAGAATCTCGCTCTTTTGGTTTACATTAGTAATAAGCTGGGCTAAAAATATATACATTGAACATAAATCAATCTCGATAAAGTAAAACTTGCTTGGAATTGAACCCCAGAAAGTCAGTTAAAAACCATACTATTAGTCACTACGTCACGAATACTGTTACATAAACAGATAAATTTAGTTTAAATCCTTATGAGAATTAAGAAATTAAATTTTTTACCTTAGTCCACCACGCCGGTCCAATGCGTGATAACTAAACCCCAACAAATAGACTAACATAACCCGGGAGTGTTATAAATAAAAAAATTAAAATATAGTCAATAGTAAAGTACCAACGAAATATTCGCTTCCGTGGTTTAGTGGTCACACGTGTTGACTTTTACGCCGAAGTCCTGGGTACGGTCGGTCATATCTTAAAAATTGTTTTCTTAGATTTTCCAACATTTTCCGGGACTTAAAGGGAACCTGATTGGCTATGAGTTGACTACCTATCACAGCTTGGGACTTATTAAACTAGCCGAATGTGGGTGTGTTTTGGAAGTATAAACATCGAAATGCACCTTTGCCGCACCCTCTGTTGGGGAAATATAGGCGTGAAGATACACCAACGAAATGGTGCCGAATTAGGCACCCTAAACTGATTCAGTTCCACCCTCCTATAAGATACTGCCGTTAAGTTTTTTTTTTGTTTCAGCAGGACATCCAAGACTCGACCACCTAATTTCTAATACTATTATCCTCTCAAATTTGAGTTTTTTAATGGATCCTTTAAAATTGCCTACCATGTCTGTAGAACTTCCGGTCTTACAGATGTCATTGGTAACTGCCAGTTACCATAAGGTGCTCACTATAGGTTGTAATATATTATTTAAGTACCTTGTGCAATTAGTTCTTCAGAGCGTTCTATTATGCTGGGAACTCGCTCATAGTTAAATTCAGCCCGACATTGCTGGCATTGTGCCTCTTTGTCCACCCAGATTACTGGGCCCTTGCACGACTGGCATGCATAAGCGCTAAACAAGAGCTAAAAGAACAGAAAATCAAATATTTTTGGTCGAAATGGGGTTTTGGTGATGGTGGTTTTAAAGTGGTAGGTGCCACTCCTTTCCCAGGGTCGAATTAGACACACCGTCCTGGGTCGTTACCACCCGCCTGCAGGAGACTGTCGTGAAACAACTCTCGCTGTGTTTCGGTCGGTGAGCAGGTAAACCAGGGCCCATCTTCCTCCCCTAATCCTCCCTTCCCTACTCCTTGTATATTCCTATCCAATTCTCGTTTTCCTATCACTGTCGATGTCACTTACCATCAGGAGCCCGCGGCTCGGTTTCCGTCGTTCGCCATAAAAAAAACATGCTACACCAGAGAATTGAGCGCACAAACCTATTTCGTTACCAAACTTTTGTAGAAAACTGCAATTAAATAATGTCGCGTTTCAGTAGTGAACAGGAAAACTATTCGTCACGCCCATTGATCTACTGCTTTTATCTACTATACTTTCTAATTAAAATTTTCCTTTTAAACCTTCAAAAAGTCGGCAACGCGTCTGCAAATATCTCCTGGTGTTGCATATGTCGTGGGTAATGTCTTTTAGTTTTTCTCGCAATTGTTTTCCTATCACAAAAAAAATTAAACAAAATCGTTGAAATAATGTTAATTTAGCACCGGTTCATTACAATTTAAAACAGTGCTTCAAGTTCATCATCACTTCAGCCTTCCATGCCATTAGGGAGGTGAGGAGATGGCTCGGTTTTAACACTTGCTGAAAATTGCTACTGCTCGGGTTGTATACTATTTCGTTATCTCAACATTCTGGCTAATTCAGTTTGTCTGTACTCAAAAACCTTTTCGTTTGGAATTGATCCAAACCTCTCAATTTGGCAATAGCTTGCCTTCTTTCATAACGTAGTGCTTTGTTCTGTAGTAACTTATAATGCGTCTCTGCTTGCGCTTTAATTTTATATTTTTTTAGATAAATGTGTGAAGATACATAATATACGTAAGCAGTACCGAAAAGTCCTTCCTCTCTACATCGAGGCAGGCATTGCAAACGCATTCAAAATGGTATTGCAAATTTAGGAGATGCCGGCGTGATTCTGTAGGATCCCGCGAACGGTGCGGCCCATAGCAGTTGAACACCTCTGCCCCCGCATCTATTTCGCGTCCGCATCGGACTATAAGTCTTTTGCCGTAGAACCTATTGACAACATTATCTATAAATAAATCTAATAAAAAAAAAGTAATCAAAGTTACATTTCTAAGTCGTCTACTCTTGTTGAATGACTTTTAGTCGCATAGGGTCAGGAATACACTTATCGAGTGCCAATATTTGAGCTGGCTTTTTAAGGACAAAACAGCATGACGAGATCGAACGCCAAATATTTAATTTCAAAATTATATTCTTCAATTTATAATTAATTAGCAATATTAAGAGTTAGCTAAAAAAACGTTCAAAGACATTGTTAGAATTAATTTAGTCATTTCAAAAAATCATATAAAT
>DVZZ01000072.1:0-10794 GCA_018237845.1 Euselasia chrysippe | reverse complement strand
CGTCTTTCTCACATCATGTCCTGATTCCGCAGCTGACACTATGATCGATCTTATTAGGCAGGTGACAGAGTCTAATATAAAAATATTTTTTCAATATTTTTAGGAGCTTTTAAGTTATTATAAAATTGTAATAGTGACAAAAAGACCATAAAAAAAAATCATGACGCGTATATGATTCATGAGCGTATCATAACGTGTCGGGGTCTTATACGTCCATGAATCATATTTAATTCATATCATTATCTGTGGAAAAAGAAACAATTGACAACAAATTACTGATGCATTATAATTATCTATGCTAAAATTAAACAATAGAGAACAAATGACTCATATTTCGACCATTTATGCCATTTTGTATAAGCAATTCAAGGTTATAAGTTCAGAGGTATTATCTGGAAGGAGTGTGTGTGTGTAAAATGGGTTCTGGGCGCGTGTATACAGACGAGGAATTACGGCGTATTTTAGAAGGAAGCGAAGACGAAGATTTCAGTGATGGGAGTGACGACATGTACGTACCTACCAGAGAGGAGCAAGTGGAACCTGAAGTTGAAGAGGAAAACAGCCAAATTGAGGAGCAGGAAGTGTCTGAAACTAATTTCGAAACTGAGGCTAATCAAGATTCGGCATGGGTGGAATATATTCTGCCCATCGGAAGAGAAAATTTCATAGGTTCTTCTGGGTTGCAAAATTCTCTAGTTATTAGAAATCAAGACGGCTTAGTTTCTATTGAAAATATTATGGAGTATTTCGTATGTGATGAAATTATTCATTACATGGTCGAAAAAACAAATTCATATGCTGAACTGCTAAAGAGGGTGCGCACGAAGCAATTCTCTAGAATGTCTCGTTGGGTTGATGTTTCTATTGAAGAAATGAAGAAATTTTTTGCAGTCATTCTTTATATGGGGGTAGATAAGAAACCTTCTATTGAGCACTATTGGAAAATGGATCCCTTGTACTATTGTGATTTTATTCACAAAATTTCCATGTCGTATAATCGATTTGTAAATATATTGCGTTGTTGGCATTTTGAAAACATGCAACCGGATAATTGTGATGTTTTGTACCGTATACAACCCTTAGTAAATAAAATGATGGCAAAATTTCGCGAATTATATACGCCAGGTGATACTATCGTCATCGATGAATCTCAAATAAAACACCAAGGCCGACTCAAAATGAAAACCTACAATCCTTCCAAATCTAATAAATATGGTAT
Source organism: Euselasia chrysippe (assembly GCA_018237845.1). Classification (NCBI taxonomy): domain Eukaryota; kingdom Metazoa; phylum Arthropoda; class Insecta; order Lepidoptera; family Riodinidae; genus Euselasia; species Euselasia chrysippe. Next base: position 9,575 of record DVZZ01000072.1, on the reverse strand, counting down.
AAAAATTTATAAAATGTGTTCTACTAACAGTTATACATGGTCTTATTCCATTCATGCGGGATCCGGCTCGGCTATTGAAGGATTGGATAAACCAGGATCTGTTGTGGTGAGGCTGTGTCTTCCACTTTTAAATGAGGGTAGATTGATTGTTGCCGACAACTACTATACTGGGATAGCTCTGGCTAGATACCTAAAGGATAGAAACACCGATTTATGTGGAACTTTGCGAAAAAACAAAGTGAATTTGCCAAAAGATATCATTCAGCAAAAACTAAGACGAGGTGATGTTGTTGCTAAGCAAATGGACAGCTTCGTAACTGTTTTGAAGTGGCACGATAAACGTGATGTATTGATGATTTCCACTTGCCATGGTAAGGAAATGACGGATGTTACATCTTGGAGAGGACAATCAAAAAAACCAAATATAGTTATGGATTACAACGACGCCAAGAAAGGCATTGATGTAGCAGATCAACTAAGCTGTTACCATTCCCCTCTAAGAAAAAGTATGACGTGGTACAAATAAATAGCTTATGATTTGATTTTTCAAACAGCAATAGTGAATACCAAAGTGATTTTTGAAGAGGCTACCGGTTCTTCCATTTCTGTTTTAGATGTACAGGAAGCAATGATACGTCATTGGCTTGGCGAAGTAGTTATGAAAAAACAGCCAGCAAGACTATCTACTCTGCCTTCAACAACATCAGAAAGACACGCTCTAACCCAGATTCCGAGGCGAGATGGAAAACTCGTAAGGAGGCGTTGTGTCATCTGTTATGTTAACAAAAAGGCTGCAGGAAATCCTTTGCTAGCTAAACGAGTGAACACCGAATGCCTAAAATGTAAAAAAACATTTTGCTTGAAATGTTACAATGAAGCACGCTGAAGACAAATGCTGTTTCTTTTCAATTTTTTATTGTATTTCATAGTAAAGTCGTGATAGATATTGTTCCTTATAAAGACTAGTTACTTACAATTTTTTTGGATTTTTAGGCCGGAAAATACTTTGATAAATAAATATATATTGATAAATCACTACAGTTTTTTTCATTTATTCAATTTTGACCATGTAGCCCACACGTCCAAATACCAAATATCGTGTTTATACTGATACGTCCATAAAAATAATGCACTCAAAATTGCTTGTATATTTGATCATATGTGATTCATGAACGTACTAGAATTGGTATAAAATATGTCTGATGAATCATATATGATTCACTGGACAGGGAACCTGTTAAAAAACATTTATTTTACAAAACCAATATCACAAAGAATACGCCTAAATCACTTTGGCAAAACCTTATTTGCGACTGGTTGTTCATGGGGGTAGTCCTGCGGGTCTCTTAAGTTTGGCATTATTAATGGAACATATTTAATAGAGTTTTGAGTATTTTTAAACACATAAAATTAAATAAAAATAGTAAAATGCAAAATAGAATTCAAATAAATGGACTGCGTGGGATGATATGGGAGTAAGTGTGGGACCGCGTGAATAAGCGGGGTGTGTAGAAAAACAGACAAAGTAAAATTTTAAATTGTGGGCTTGTAAGATGGGAAAAATTGATTATTGAGTTTTATTAGATTATTGAAAATTGAAAATTGATTACACTCATCTTAAGTTACTACTTCAGTTAGACATCTTTAGTTAGACAATGGTCCATTTATAGTTTGTTTCCCGCATGATTCCTGTGGATTCTGTTGGTATTTCCATTAGACCAATACAGTTTGGGCGCTTTCTCCATTAAAATAATATTAAAAATATTGTAAAAAATGACGTTAAAAATGTGGGTAGAAATAGGATTGCAGTAACATTTAGTTGTGCTAAAAATGCTAATAAGTTTGTTGATAGCTCAATAGTTAAATGAATGAACTTTAAAGCTGTAATTCCAACATATAATTCTACACATATAGGTCTTATTAAAGGAGTGCCAGTTGAGTTACCAATGGAAGAGTTAGTACGACTTTCCCCAACTATGTGGGATAGTTATTAAGGCAAGACGTTTAAATAGAAAAAATGTGGGTAACGGAGCAATTTCATGGATTCCTACTCAATCTGTTGTAATTACCCGGGAAGGACAAATATTACCAGGAAGATTTATTCGTTCTACTCAGCTATGAACGTAGAAAAATATAATTTTCCCACTATACAATGTATGAGTTGTTATAGATTTAGCCATGTTAGAAATCAGTGTAGATCCAAACCTCGTTGTTTTAAATGCTCCGTGGCTCCCTCCGGAGACTCCTGTTCGTCCAAGGAAAGTAAGGCAGTATGCGTTTTATGCTCTGGTCATCACTTTGCGTCAGACAAAATTCGTCCAGCATTTTTTACACAAAAGAATATTAAAATAGTGATGTCTTAAAACAATCTATCGTACTGTTATACCTCAGGGATGCTGGCAAAGGTGCTGATCATCATCCTTTAAACCGCTGGGTTAGCATTAGCATCCCTATAAAGGCCTGCCTCACAATAGAACACCCAGCTACACGCATTCTTCCAAATCGGGCACACGTCTATAATCTAGCATCAAACCTTTTCACCCCTGTGATTCAGTGCGAGACGGCGCCAAGTGAATTCAATATAGTATTCTATTTCCTTGTGTAACTCACAGGGGGAGACAGACCAAACACAAATTCTTCATCGACAGAGCCGCCATCTACATTATTGAACCTGAAACTATTAGTTTATATACGTATTGATAGATGTCTCTTTACTCAAAATTTTACAAAAAATATCAAAATAATTTATTTAAAGTCTATCTATTTCAAATCTATACAACATTATGAAATACGGCAACTATGTCACAAAAATCGTAATCGTGTGACATATTCTGGCAACATTACACTATTTTTATTGGTCGCTGCAACTTGCGTAAGGAGGACGATAGGAGAAACTCTGCGCGTTTTATACTTTTCTATACAACATTCAGATTAGTAAAAAGTATAAATATTTCACATATTAATTCAATTAATTCAATACATTTTCTTTTTTTTTAATAAGTTTATTGAAATTACTGTTTATAACCTAAAATGAACGAGCCCTCTGATCCGGGTGGAACACCCCAACATGTGGCGAGTTATATTACCATCGCAGGTGACGAATCGGGCATGGAGACGGACAATAGCTGTATAAATTCTCTAACATCAAAAAAGCGTTCTCATTGCCATAAAATTTGCAAGCATTGCAACAAAAAAAAACGGAAAAATCAAGGTAACCAAAAAAATGTCGGATGTGAATGTAGAGATGATGTAGTGGTTGACCTTGTTAAGGATACACCAACTAATCAACTAGCTGAAGTTAATTCCTAAAAATTACCATCAGGATCTGTAGGTAGAAGGCTTATCAACAGTTTTGATTCATTCACAATTCACCTTACACAATTCACGTCCAAAAAATCGTGTCATCCGAAGGTCACGGGACTACTTTTCATCCCATAACTTTGGGGAGAACTTTAAAACAAAATATAATAAATGGCAGTATTAAAAGGATTGGTCGAAACCGGATATCTATGTATTTCTCTAACTATTCAGCAGCGAATGCATTTTTAGAAAATAGCGTATTGACCCAAAATAAATTAAAAGCTTTTATCCCTTCTTTCTCAATCACTCGAATTGGCATAACACGAGACGTTCCAAATGAATGGTCACTAGACGAAATATTAGAAAATATATCAACACCACCTGGCTGCGGTAAAGTAATAAAGGTTCGTCGTTATAAAGTATTAGGGCTACCCATAAGTAATCAATTATTTTTACTAAGGGATATTTGCTTCAGTATAGCACAGAGCGTGAACGCATGCAGACGTGTTGTATTGCGCAATATAAAATCTGTGACCTTGAATTTAGAGACTAAAGTTAATTTAAAAGTTTTTATTACCCTGGTGTAAAATGGCGGACGATCAACCAACTGAAGAACATTTACGTCATTGCATACTGTTACATTTTCGATCAGGTGTTAGTGCAACGGTCGCAACAAAAAAAATTTGTGATGTATATGGAGACGTATTGAAGGTTAATAAGTGTCAACGGTGGTATAGAAAATTTTCTACTGGTGATTTAGACTTGTCTAATGGCGATCGAAGTGGACGCCCAGTAAATTTTGATAATGACGCTTTAAAAACATTGGTGGAAACGAATCCCAAACTGAGTATCCAGGAATTAGCAAACACTCTTCAATGTACTTGGTCAACAGTTCAAAGACATCTTAAAGAAATCGGGAAGGTTTACAGAGAGGGTATATGGGTCCCACATCTATTGTCTGAGATGAATAAAGATCAACGGCGTACAATCTGCACATCTCTTTTGTGTAGACAAAAAAGTGAGCCGTTTTTGCGCAAGGTTGTTACTGGAGACGAGAAATGGGTGTTGTACAATACCAACAAGCGCACCAAACAATGGCTTTCTCCCAATCAAACAGCAATACCCACTCCTAAACCATCCCTCACTTTAAAGAAAGTGTTACTGTGCGTTTGGTGGGATTGTGGGGGTATAATCCATTATGAAATATTAAAACCTGGAGAAACTATTACGGCTGAATTGTACTGCCAACAATTGGATCGATTACATAACCAATTGTTGGTAAAACGACCAGGTCTGGTCAATCGAAAAGGAGTTATATTACAACATGATAATGCCCGGCCGCACGCAGCAAAATTAACTCAGGAAAAAATTAAGCAGTTGAACTGGGAAGTTTTACCACATCCTCCTTATTCACCAGACATAGCTCCATCAGATTTTTATTTATTTCGTTCCATGCAACATTCCCTGAAGAACAAAAATTTCAAAAATATCGATCAAGTTCGAAATCATCTAGAAGAATATTTTTCTTCAAAAGACACTAAATTTTACCAACGGGGAATTGAAACTTTACCAACAAGATGGCAAAAGGTCATAGATAACGATGGAGGTTATGTAATTGATTAAAAATAACAATAAATGTAATTAAATTCTATTTTTTGTTGTCATTTAAATAATTGATTACTTATGGGTACCCCTAATATTTGTTGATGGGTCACCGGTATGGAAACCAACCCAGTCCGTCGTAATTTACTTTGATGGTCAGGTTTTCCCTAAGCGGGTTTATATGTGTTTTAACTCTCTTCCAGTAGATTTATATATTTTTCCTACCATTCAATGTTTTAACTGTTGTCTTTTTGGACATACAAAAACACAGTGTAGGTCTAAGCCAAGGTGTTTCAGGTGTGGACAGGACCACAGTGGTGAGTCTTGTCAGTTAAACGATGACCACATAATATGTTGCTTACGTTCAGGTGCACATATGGCCAACGACAAAGCATGTCCAGAACTGAAACGTCAAAAAATATTAAGGTTAATATGGCTCAAAACTGTGTATCATATGCAAAGGCGTCGAAAATTTTTTCTCACATATCAAAATCTTTCGCAGAATAAAAACCAAAAAATAAATATGTAGATAATATATCGATTCTGACATCTCCAAATCACAGCCAGTCCTACAAAAAAACTATTTTTATTAAGCCTAGATCTCCATTTTGTAGAACAAAAGGCTATGATAGAGAGGCTCATGAAAGGATCATAAATGAACCCTCTATATCAACTCTGCCTAATGGATGCGGTCTTTTAAAAAATACACCAAATGAAAATATATCAGAACACCCACAAATACCTTTAATCGAAGAAATTATGACCCTATTACAAACAATATCTCTAAATTCCAATGCCAATAATACTTTACCGCCCAACGTTGCCTCTGTATTAGTTTTAATATCAAAATTATTAGTATCTATTAAAAATGGCTCCCAAAATCAATAACATCGTTCAATGGAATTGCAGAAGTGGAATTCGAAACAAAACTGACTTAATTTATTTAATAAATAAGTTTAAACCTCTCCTTGTTTGTTTATGTGAAACTTGGCTTAAACCAAGTTTCAGTTTTAAATTTAGAGGGTATGTAAAAATACGTCAAGATAGACAAGATGGATATGGTGGTGTAGCCATACTAGTAAAAAAATACTCTCCAGTTACACCTCTGACTTTTCCTGTAAATAACAACAACTTTTCAATTATAGGTGTCAATATAAATAATGTAAATTATATTTCTGTATATATTCCTCACCCGTCTATACAAACTCTTAATGAAGTAAACTTATTAGTTCGTACCTTACCTAAACCATTTGTCTTTTTAGGGGATCTTAATTGCCATCACAGTTCGTGGGGCAGGTACACTGTCTAACTACTATGGGGAACGTCTGTTAGAAATATTAGACTCAAATAATTTATGTATATTAAATGCTGGCCCTCCTACGCGCCGTACTCAACCAATGGAAGGCAACAGTGCTGTAGATCTATCAATTTGTTCACCTAACTTGGCGTCTCTTTACTCGTGGTCAGTTTTACGCTCAACATATGGTAGCACCATTTTCCTATTGTTATAAGAGCTCCGACATCTAACAAAGGAGTATATAGTAAAAACACATCTTTTAGGAAACACAACATTAAATATGTTAGTGATGAAAGGTGGCAATTTTTTTCCGAAACAGTAAATAATGAAATACAAAACAGCCCCGCTACAAGTAATAACAACATTCGTTCAAAATTATTTACAGACATTATTATTAATACATACAGCAAATAAAATGTTCCCGGTGGAAAAAATTCTTCCCATATTCCAAGCTCTCCGTGGTGGGATAATGAGTGCAAGGAGACACTAAAAAAAAGAAAAAATGCGGAAAAAATGTACAGAAATAATATTACAGATGAAAATTATAACACACTTATTGACATTATGAAATCTACTAAAGCTCTATTTAAAAACAAAAAAGCAGAGAGTTGGAAAAAATTCTGCCACTCAATATCTCCGGATACCCCTCCATCTATTGTTTGGCTTAATATAAAAAAAATTAGGTCAGCTTTTGTAGATACATCTCCTACGCTTCATCCTTCAGTTGTTGATAAATTTTTAAATCACTTGGCGCCTCCTACAGTAAATGAAAATATTAATTGTGTAAATAATCTTGAAGAAACCTTCTCGGATCTAAATTCCCCTTTTTCCCTACAAGAGTTAAAAAATATTTTAGACAATGTTAAAAATACTGCCCCTGGCCATAATGGCATTCTTTATCCATTTATCAGTCATCTTAGCAAGGACTCGTTAAAGTTTTATCTAGGGATTGTTAATTCTATTCTCGATGCCGGCGAAATCCCTCCGTCATGGAAATCCCAGATAATTTTGCCTATTCTGAAACCTAACAAGGATTCTACTGAACCTTCTTCATACCGACCTATTGCACTATCGCCAGTGCTAATAAAACTTGCTGAACACCTTATTAAAAATCGTTTGGAATGGTTCTAGAAGGTAATAATCTCTTGTCCTACGGTCAGTATGGATTTAGGAAAGGTAAATGTACGAGTAAAATCTTCTAAGCAGAACATTGTAAAAGATACCTCTTCGGCAGATTTTCGTCTCGAAGTAGCCGAAACTCTATGCAAACTTGGGAATAAAACAGCAATCAAAAAAAGCCAATCGACAGAAATTGATATCCAGGCCAAAAATCATAAAGGTCCTGCGCAGCTTACCGCCAAATCGGGCACTGGCCAGTTTAGTTAGAAAATAGGACCAGGTGCAAGTTTCCTAAATGCATAGGAGTCTCTCAAACTTTATGTGAGAAATGCGTTGTGGCTCTTTGCTATAATAAGCAAAATAATTGCTTCAAAGAGTTCCACACCACATAGAACAATATGATACTATTGTTACATGTTACAGATATGTCACAATCCCTATTTTCTGAAATAAATAAACAAATAATAAAAAAATTGATTTTCTGAAAAATACGTGTTTCATTTTAGTTAAATATAAAGCCTTAAACGTAAATTATTTTAAAATTTATGATCATGGATTACAAGGGGTTAACACGTAATTTCAACCAAGACCCTGTTGAAATTTTTTTTGGGAACATCAGGAGTTATGGGGCAAAGAATATTGCCCCTAATACAGTAGCTTTTAAGGAGGCTTTCAAAGCTCTCTTATTAAATAATTTTAATTCTCCTCATTCAAAGAAAGCAAACTGTGAGGAGGATTCAAATGATCGCCTCCAAACACTAGATTTTTTTGAAAGAGAGAATATTGATTTTTCTGATGTTCCGACCAATCAACATGCTTTGATATGCCACAAGAGGGCTCTCTTCCCAGATGTATATTATTATACTCTTTGTAGTTATGTCTATACATATAAATAAACAATTTTTTTGTTAAATGTGCATGATTTATGTTTTTTGTATCGAAACTGCATTATTAAATATCAATAATATTATACAAGATCTGAAAAAATTCGTGAAATGTGATTGTGGATAAATACAAGTTGTATAGTTATTATTACGTGATTTAGTGATATGTAAATAATTTAGTTTATAAATCAACGTTGATCAAATTTGACAAACGTTTTATGATAAGTACAAAAATTGTACTTATCAGTAAGTTATAGTTGAAAGTTTATTTATTAACGTGTGTAGAACTGAATGCATTATGTTGGGAAAATATTGTTTAATTTTGTCTAGTCAAGGTGCACCAGTTATTGCAAAAACTAAATATTTATTTCAATATGAGAACAAAAAAAAAACTTCCATCACCGAGAGAGACAAAGAAAACAGCAATTTGGTTATTAAATGCCCTACGATGAACGACAAATCAATACGACTCGTTGATACACATGGTGGATTTAAATTCATGAGTTCTTTTTAAATAATTTTGATAGTATTAAAATTTTAACTTTGATAAATTAAAAAAAATATTTTATGTTTTTTCAGATAATATACAAGTCCTTAAAGATAAAAATCAACCTAAACTAAGAAAAAGAATCCGAACACTGAAGAAACTTACTGTCTCACCGACGATGACAAAAAAATGTTTTAAGTCAAATGTGAATGCAGCTAAAAAAATTATTGCTGCACAAAGAGTAAGGCAGAGATTTATTTATAATTAAAGATTACAGTAATTTCAATAGCAGTATAATTTTTAAGTGTCAGTAGTAACGTGCTTGTAATTATTTTTTTATAGAAATTAAATTCGTCAATTTTTTAATCTTTATAAAAGAATTTATTAGATTATTATATTTTTTTTAGATGATGAATAAAAATTCTCTTTAATAAATGCATGATTAAACTTGAAATTACTATTTTTTTAAGTTGAACTTTATGTACTTTACAGAAAATAAGTAATATTCACAAAAAGGCCGTTGCAAGAAATGCCGATGATTTTTACAAAAACATAGGTAACCTGGTAAGTTATGAATTTATTTGTCTTCATCTCTAAATGATGTTAGCGATAATAAATTATATTCTAATTATTGCTTGAAACAGCCAAGTGGCCGCGATGAAAGTGCTGGCAATTATAATGTCTCAGACATTTCGAGTGATAGTGGATCACATTTTGAGCACTCATCACCTGAAAAAATAACGCCATCATCACCTGAAAGAATGCCTCCATCATCTTCTGAAAGAATGCCGCCATCATCACCTGAAAGAATGCCGCCATCATCACCTGAAAGAATGCCTCCATCATCTCCTGAAAGAATGCCGCCATCATCACCTGAAAGAATGCC
>DVZZ01000071.1:0-10846 GCA_018237845.1 Euselasia chrysippe | reverse complement strand
AAAGACATTTGTTGGCAAGGACGGATATAACTTTGCGTGAGTATAATGCATCACCTCCGTGGTCTAGTGGTCACAAATGCGAGCTGCTATGTGGAACTGTCACGATTAGCTAGAGAAAGTATATGCCTATCTATCGCCAAACAGAATCCTCACCAATTGAAAATTTTATAAAATTTAAAAAAATATTTTTTAAAACTTGTCCGACCCGAGAATCAAACCTAGGAACTCCGTGTGACAATACTATGACATCTAGGTACGTCTTTTTTGTAGGTAGACAATTTGCGAATGATACTTCCATATAGACGTAGTTTAACAGCGATAACCCCTTATCACCAAGTCATTGTTGGTTTTTCCCAATTTTATTTTATTTTTATTTATTCGGAAAACAAACAGTGACTTATAACTAATACAATAATACAATAAAATCTATACGTCATTTACTATTACAGGTTTGAAACCAGTGACGGTGTCTCACGCCAAGAAGAAGGTCAGCTCATCACAGTAGGAGATCATCAAGGAATCGGTGTCAAAGGCTCCTACTCTTACAATGCCCCAGACGGCCAGCACTACATCGTAACCTTTACCGCTGATGATAAGGGATACAAACCAGAAATACGAATCGCACCTGAAAACAAACAATAAAATATTTTCTAACTAACTATAGTTGTTTCAATCTGTAAAACTACAGCTATATATTCATCCCAATAATTCCCTAGGAGATACATTTCGAAGTTACACATTTAAGGGACATGACCATTATTAGTTGGATACGTCCCATGCTGTGATAAGCAAGCTTATCACCAATTGGAAGCTTATCTAATCCAAAACATTAGAATAAAGAGTTTTGTAAAATGATGCCCAAATCGAAAGATGAACCCAGGAGCTCCGCGTGAGACCTCGCACCTATGACCACAGAAATATGTATAAACCTCCTTTTAGATTAATTAAATAAGACTTCCCAAACAAATTGCTCATGTTTATCTAACATGTTACATCGACGTAACCTATGGGAACCGCTGACTTCGCAGCGGCGACACCTGCATGCTGAATTACGAAGAAGCGGCGGCATTGCGACACATCGCGACACCGAGGCTTCAATTATGGTTAATTAAAATAAATCATCACTCTTGTCACATACATCGGGCATTTGTCTTGTTAGTTTAGCTTAGCTTTAAAAATTAGAATTGTAACTAATTAATATAATAAAGTATTTTTAAAATAAATTGTTTTTTTTGGAAGCCGAGTTGCGACCCCACATAATTGGCGCAGTCGGTAGGATAGGCACTCGGGTCGTTTCGAAAAGGATTCCTTTTTCCAAAAATAGGAAAAAGTCGAGTCCCCGCGAGTTCGCGTCGAATTCGATAGACTATTTAGTCCTTGCCGAGTACCACTACATCTACGTGCGATCCAACGAGGCGGAATCTAAAAATCGACTCCATCCAGAAAAAACTAATAGATATAGATACCAGATGATTTGGTGAGTACTTTGAATCTTTCTCAGTCCACATCCTAATCATTTTTCCTAGCTTATAGTCATTTTGAATTTTTTAAACATTTTTTGTGCAATTTAAAACTGTATTTTATGTGTGTTCATTTATAGGAGTTTAGATATAGGTATTAGCTTAGTAAAATAACATTTTTACGTGTAATCTTAAAACTAAAGACGCAATCATTTTTCATCCTAATATATCGCGTCCCTCTAGTCCGGACTCCCGGCGACTTAATAGACGAAATATTGTAGACGGGCATCGGAATTTAGGTTCAGTTCCCGGTAGTTGTAATTCAAAAATTAATATGGCAGACCCTATTGACCAGATTTATAAGGCGTTAAGGATCGTGCCCGACTTTGACGGGAATCCTCACGTTTTAACGAGGTTCATAAATATATGTGACCAGATAGTGTTAGCCCACTTCGACGTAACCCCAGGACATGACCTACAAAACTTATCCCTTCTGAATGGCATATTAAATAAAATCACGGGACCCGCCGCTAGGTTAATTAATTCGCAAGGCATAGCCAATAATTGGAGCGGTATTAGAGGAGCGTTAATTAATAACTTCGCGGACCATCGCGACGAAACAGCGCTGTATAACGACCTATCTATGCAGACGCAGGGCTCGAGCACACCGCAGGAATTCTACGAACGCTGTCAAAATCTTTTTAGCACAATAGTAACTTATATTACACTACACGAGTCCGTACCGACCACCATTGATGCAAAGCGAACGTTATACAAAAAATTAACATTGCAATGCTATTTGCGAGGTCTCAAAGAACCCCTTGGATCCAGGATACGTTGTATGCGTCCTGAATCGATTGAGAAGGCCCTCGAGTTTATACAAGAGGAGCTTAACATCATTTACTTACAACAAAGAAACGAGGGAGGACCTAGTAAAAAGGATTGGCAAAATAATACCAACCCAATGCCTAAATTAATTAATCTACCTAATAATTATAATCAGAAACAAATAGTGAGCATACCAGGACCTTCACGACAATTTTCTGTTCCCCAGCAACATCCCATGTGGAGACCCCAATTTAATATACATTCTAGACCCCAATATAATGGCCCCTCGCGAACACAACAAATATTTGGTACACCCCCACCGAATTATAACCGACAAGCGGACAACTTTAAACTACCCTTCAGACCACCGATACCACCCCCACAAAATTTTAGATATGGCACCCCTAAGCCAATGAGTGGTGTAAGCCACTTTTCAACGAAACCCTTACCACCAACAGGGCATGATTGGCGAAGGTTCGGCAATCCACCCCCGAACAATTATTTCAAGACCAGAGAAATGAACTTTAATCAAACAGACCCAGACCAATACTACTATACGGACGAAGACTCTAACGCACATTACTACCCTTATGATTTTAACGACTTTAGCATTGACGATTATTATGGAGACTCCCCTTATCATTCTTACTCAAATTATCATGCAATTGAACCACAGACACCACATGAACATTTAGATATAGAAAAGTCCGACGAACATCAATCCACCCCTAACGAAGATGAAAATTTTCGGAAAATTACAAAATACGACAAACTAAAATAGAATTAAACCTGCAGACACAGAGACAATTACCATACTTACAAATAGCAGATCCACCCCTAAAACTACTTATTGATACAGGTGCTAATCAGTCTTTTTTAAGCCCCAAAGCGGTAAGCAGATACTTCCCGCACATACCCTGTAACTACGAACCGTTCGAAGTTACAAATGTACACGCCACAACACGCAACGATTATTCCATAACCTTAAAATGCTTTCCTGAATTCAAACAAAAAACTGACATAAAATTTTTCGTGTATAAGTTTCATAACTATTTTGATGGCCTAATAGGTTTAGATCTTTTAGAGCAGTGGGAATCTAAGATTGATTTAAAAAATAAAATTTTAATTACACAGTTTTCGAAAAATCCAATCAAAATGTACGACTCCAAAAATTGTAACCTATATGAGGACATTATTCCTGCTCAATCGTCAAAATTGGTCAGAATCCCCATTAATATTCACGATGGCGATGCAATTGTAAAAGAACAATCACTTTCAAACTGTACAATTCGCGAATGCTTAATTCATGTTAAAAATAACCGAGGCTGTCTAGAAGTATGTAACAGTAGTAACAATGACATAATTTTCTCTATGGATCGACCTGTTGATGCCGAAGTGTTTAATATTGAGTTAAACAGTAATTTTATAATATCAGACCGTTCACAAGAGGTATTATCACGGCTTCGAACCCAGCACCTAAACCCCGAAGAAATTGCAAACTTAAGAACCTTATGTTCAAGATACGCGGATGTTTTTTATATAGATGGTGAACCATTAACATTTACAAATAAGATCAAACATAAAATTAAAACAACTGACGAAGTTCCCGTGTACACGAAAAGTTATCGCTACCCTTATGTTCATCGACAGGAAGTTAGAGACCAAATCAACAAAATGTTAGACCAAAATATCATCAGACCATCTGACTCTGCATGGAGCTCTCCCATCTGGATTGTTCCAAAGAAGGCAGATGCCTCAGGCAAAGATAAATGGCGACTTGTTGTCGATTTCCGAAAGGTAAACGAAAAAACAATAGATGACAAATACCCCATCCCCAACATCACAGATGTTTTAGACAAATTAGGCAGGTGCCAATACTTTACAACTCTAGATTTGGCATCAGGATTTTACCAGGTGGAAATGGACTCTAGTGATGTACCTAAAACAGCATTCAATGTTGAACATGGACATTACGAATTTTTGAGGATGCCAATGGGACTTAAGAATTCTCCATCAACTTTTCAAAGAGTTATGGATAATGTACTTAAGGACCTCCAAAACCAAGTGTGTCTAGTATATTTGGACGATATTATCGTTTTTAGCACATCCCTACAAGAGCACATGACAAATTTAGAGAAAGTTTTTATAAAATTACGCGAATCCAATTTTAAAATACAAATGGACAAGTCAGAATTTCTTAAATTAGAAACTGAATTCCTAGGGCATGTCATTAGCAAAGACGGCGTCAAACCTAATCCTAATAAAATCACCGCAATAAATAATTACCCACTACCTAAAACACCTACCGAAATTAAACGCTTTCTCGGATTGTTAGGTTATTATAGGAAATTCGTCCCAGATTTTGCAAAAATTACTAAGCCCCTAACTCAATGCCTGAAAAAGGGTTCTAAAATCAATACTAACGACAAAAGTTATAGAGAATGTTTCGAAAAATGCAAAACCCTACTTAGTAACGATCCAATATTACAATATCCGGATTTCACTAAAGAGTTCATACTAACCACCGATGCATCCAACTTAGCTATAGGCGCCATATTATCCCAAGGTCCAATAGGAATGGATAAACCTATAGCTTATGCATCTCGAACCTTGAATAGTAGTGAAATAAATTACAGCACTATTGAAAAGGAACTGTTAGCAATAGTGTGGGCAACCAAATATTTCAGACCTTATTTATTCGGCCGAAAGTTCAAAATTATCACGGACCACAAACCACTTCAATGGGTAATGAATCTCAAGGAACCTAACTCTCGCCTTACACGTTGGCGATTGAAATTAAGCGAGTACGATTTCACAGTAACTTATAAGCAGGGAAAATCCAACACGAACGCGGATGCACTATCTCGGATACAGATTCACAATGAGGAATTGGAAGATTTAAGTTCACTTATTCCCAATCTCTCGGAAATTCTCTCAGTTGATGAATCTAGGACACTCACAGCCCCTGAAATTACAGACAACTCTAGAACACTTACCGCCCATACTTCTGAAGAAGACCCTATATTAGGTATTCCAATAGTAGATGAACCCCTAAACAAATTTACTAAGCAAATAGTTTTTAGAATTGTAGGCGATATAAAAAGGAAACCTGCTTTGTCTAAGCCGTTTGATACTCACACCCGAATTGAAATCCAAATCTCGGAAACAAATCTTGAGGAGGATATAATTAACGCGGTTAGGGAGTATGTTAACCCTAAAATCAAAACAGGTTTGCTTATTCACCCCAATTCTGCCATGTACACTGTCATACCGATTTTACAAAAAACATTCAAAAGCTCAGCAATGAAACTGAATTTCGCAAAAACTGAATTAGACAATGTTAAAGATTATACATCACAGCAAGAAATCATTTATAAATATCACGATGGTAAAACTAACCACCGTGGTATCAACGAATGTTATTTAGCTTTGTCACACAAATACTATTGGCCCAAAATGAGGGAGCAGATAATAAAATTTATTAATGAGTGTATTATTTGTGGTCAGGCTAAATACGATCGTAATCCCACTAAGCAGCAATTCCGAATAGTTCCCCCAGCTAGTAAACCATTCGAAACTGTCCACTTAGATCTATTGTCTATACAGAACGAAAAATTCTTAACTATAGTAGATTCTTTCTCCAAATATGCACAGGCTTATTATTTAAAAGATGGCACAGCAGTAAGTGTAATACGCGCACTGCTTCAATATTGCACACACCACGGATTACCGACAACCCTTATAACCGATAACGGAACCGAATTTATTAATCAACTATTCGCTGAATTTGTTAGGTTGCATAAAATTCATCATCACAGAGTGGCTCCAGATGCACCAAATGAAAATGGTATTGTGGAAAGATTCCATTCCACTATATTAGAACATTTGCGTATTCTAAAACTAAGTAATAAAAATGAATCCGTGATAAATCTTATGCCTTATGCTCTGCTAGGATACAATAGTTCTATCCATAGTTTTACTAGATGTAAGCCTTTTGATATTATTACTGGACACATTGATCCAAGAGACCCATTTTGTATAGATCTTACTCCTCAATTACTACAGCAATACATCATTGACCACAAAGCTAAAATGACTAAAACTTATGAACTAATCCATGACATGACATCTGACCAACGTAGAGGCATTATGACAGACAGAAATAAAGACAGAGAAAACGAAATACAATATTCCCCCGATCAAGAAGTATATATTCGTAATCCTATTGCAACGAGACAGAAATTAGCCCCACGATATACACATGACAAAGTAATGGCTAACCTCCCAATTCACATCTATACAAAGAAAAAACGTGGACCAGTTGCTAAATCTCGACTAAAGAGAACCCCTAAAAATACACAATCTAACTAATAAACTTGTATAATCATCTGTTACAGGACAGCACTGACAGTAGTTATTCTCTTACAAAATACCCACTCTGAGGAAATAAAACTCGAAAGCCTAAATGACGGACCTGGACTATTACCCTTTAAACTTGGCCCCACACGAATCATTTCCCATTACCATTCCTTTTTACAAGACATAAATTTATCAGACTTAGAAGACAAAATAACATTAATAGGGCAACAGTTAGACAGTACCTCTCATAACCTCAATAATATAACAGAACATTTGTACGAACCCCATATCGACTACTTAAAATTCAAGATTGACAATATATTTGACCAACTACAAACATTTAAAATTAACCGAGTTAAAAGAGGGCTTATAAACGGAATAGGATCTGTCATAAAAGGTATAACGGGCAACCTAGATTACACCGACGCTCAACGCTACGATAGCGCCCTGAAAACTCTTCAGGATAATGAAGATAGATTAGCCACGGAATTGAACACACATATTAGCTTTTCGAAAGAATGGACCGTACAATATTCCAAAATAATTAATAATATACTTGAAAATCAAAGGAAAATTAAAATCATATTAGATAAAATACGAGAACGGGACATTAAAAAGGAAGACGACCTTATAAAATATGCACATCTAGCACAGATATTTCTTATACTAGGAGATAACATAGATTATGTATCCAATGAATTATTCAAGCTGGAGGATGCATTAGCATTAATCAAATTAAATAGTTTGCATCACTCCATATTAAATATTAAGTCAGTTAAGAATATTATTAGTCACGTAAATGAACTATACAGTAAGGATAATATAATTGAATTAGACATTAGAGAGTACTATGACATCATGAAAATCGGGTCATATTACTCAGATAATAGAGTAGTTATAGTTTATAGATTTCCTATAGTTCTAAGTACAATATATAACATGTACAAATTATCAGTAGTTCCCAATAATAGGTCGCAAGTCCTCATACCACCCTATCCATTCCTAGCTATCCATCAGAAAGATTCAAGGTACATAGCGGCTGAATGCCCGAAGACGAGCAAATGGTATCTCTGCGAGGAAAAAGGGAACTGGCGAAACCAACCTGCGGAGGACTGTATCCAGCGTCTGCTCACCACACACCAGAAGACAAGTTCGTGTACTCCAACTTCCATTCTATTAGACAAACCAGCATTCGAAAAACTCGATGACATTCACTATACTATAGTGTTTCCAAGCCCTACTAAAACCTTTCTATCCTGTAAACAGGATCTGTACAAAGAACTCCAAGGCAGCTACTTAGCTGTAATTCCACAAAACTGTCTAATAGAGACTCCTGAATTCACGATATCCAACACGGAGAACCATCTTAAGGGGCAGGCCCTACAAATAATGAGTTTGCCTAAGGAAGAAATTATACATAGTTCCAATCTACCATCCTGGAAGTTAAACACAATTAACCTGGAACATCTACAAGCAGCCAATTTAAAATTACTACATCAAGATAAAATAACTCTCCAACAGGATAAAAGTACAATTTATCATACAACTATACCTGTCTATACTGTGTTACTCATTATCGCCTCAATAACTAGCATCCTATTATACAAAAGATGGCTACAAAGGAAAACCTCAACTAATCCCCAGGATGTAGCCTCCATATGTGAACATGTCCCTAAAGGAAGAAGGGTTGACGAAAATCAACCCCCAGCGCAATTTACGACGAAGGTCTTCAATAGTCGCTGTTCTACGGGGGGAGGTGTTACATCGACGTAACATATGGGAACCGCTGACTTCGCAGCGGTATCGACACAGGACGCCTGCATGCTGAATTACAAAGAAGCGGCGGCATTGCGACACATCGCGACACCGAGGCTTCAATTATCGTTAATTAGAATAAATCATCACTCTTGTCACATACATCGGGCATTTGTCTTGTTAGGTTAGCTTAGCTTTAAAATTAGAATTGTAACTAATTAATATAATAAAGTATTTTTTAAAATAAATTGTTTTTTTTGGAAGCCGAGTTGCGACCACACATAATTTGGGTATCAATCATAGTTACTAATACATATACATACTGGAATATATTTAATAACATGGGTGTTGTAGGTACAAAGTTCATCGCTCTTCACAGAAAGATTTGCTTATGCCGGACATCGACAGCAATCACCGCTAACGCTATGGTAAATCCGCAAAATAATTAATAAAGTGAGTACAAAAAAACAATGTTCGGATTCGCCATGCAGTACGTACCTTGCTGGTGGTGCGGCGGGCGCGCGAAGCGCGTGGGCAGCGGCGAGCAGCCCGGCGCGGGCCGCGAGAAGCGCGACGCGACGTATTCGCCCTGCTAAATACAAACACATTTTCATATTTAGTGGCCTTCGTCGTAGTCAGGTAATGTATATTAGGCATTATTTTTATATTCACATTTGCGGATGTGAAAAATTCAACATTCGTACAACACTACACCGCGGTTGTGGTCACGTATACATATGGGTGTGAAAATTGCATATTTGAAGTATCAACAATAGATCTTTTTACTGTGTTGTACAAGCAAAAAATCTATCTACAAAGGAAACGTACAGTTAAGAATGTACAGTTGTAACTGCGTTTCCACTTGTCATTTGCCCTTTTTTTTGTCCCCCACGAAAGGAATGCCGTCTATCATTCTCATTTCTAATGACTAAAATGACTAAAATGCTAATGAGCTCCCTCTTTTAGAATTCAATTTAACCTGATAAAAATATCCAACAATGTTTTTTTTATGGTGAAAGAAGGCAAACGAGCTGCGGGCGCCTGATGGTAAGTGACACCGCTACTAACGACATCCGCAGCACCAAGTCTTCCAGATGCGTTGCCAACTGTTTAAAGGATTAATAGGAAAACGAGAATTGAATAGGATATGTAAGGAGTAGGGAAGGGGGGAACAGGGGGTGGGCCCTGGATCACCTGTTCACTAGCCGAAACACAACGAGAGTTGTTTCACGCCAGTCTTCTGCAGGCGGATGATAACTACCCAGGACAGTGTGCCCAATTCGATGCCAGGAAAGGAGGATGCGAATTTACTCTAACTGCCAGTAAAAATATCAACAAATCATCACAGATGAATTAAAATTAAAGAAAGAGTAATATAAATAATGCGTTTTAATCAGGATTTTCTTTGAGTTAGAACGTCTTTAAGTGTAATGACACAATTAATTTTATTATTACACTGGGATAGGTTCTTACTGTCTTAAATTTGGTAGATATTACGAAGGTGTTCAAACAACCATGTTCTTCTTTGCAGTGGTTCTAGGTGAAAAGCCCTATCCATTCAAAGCGCCGTCTCCTCAAGAAATGGTAGCACTACGGAAGGCTATAGAAATGGGGCTTACTGAAACAGTGCAAAAGAGAATTTGGAGCAACCCTCGATTTCTCGTCAGTAGTGGGAATACTCCAGCTATTGTCCAGGTATATACAGTTTATATTTTTACTAGATGATTTTTCTTAGAGAAAGGGAACAACCAGGTAGAAGGATCACCTGATGGTAAGTGGTCACCACCGTCTATGCTCATATGTAATACTTAAGTTATTATGTAATACTTGGCTTCTTGATTAATAAAAAAAAATAACATCCTGTAATCCTATTTTGAGCAAATCAAGATTTTGATTAATTGATTGAAAATATGGTTTCTCTACATAATGATCCGTAATTCATAAATCCGTATCCGTGAGTAATGCTTTTTCCAGAAAATGATTCCAATGGTAAAGTATTTCAGAGAGTAGGGTTCAATTTTAATATGAAAGAAGCTGTTACTCGATTGGCGATGGGTTGGCTACCTATCACATCATGGGACGTGTTAAACTAGCCGAATGTGGGTGTGTTTCGGAAGTGTAAAAACTTTAAAATGCACCACTGCCGCACCCTCTGTTAGGGATATATGGGCGTGAAGATACATATTGATTATGGATTATATCATATCCATTATTTTTGTTTTTCCAGGTGCACGAATACACTTATCCTCAGGTAGGATCTGGAGGCGTTATTGGATCAGAGAAATCGTCGCCCAACGCCAAACCACCGTTGCTGAAACGTGATTCTGGTAAGACGAGGTGTTTTTTTTAATTGTCAAATAAATAAATATTCCGGGACAAATCACACAAATTGAACTAACCTCAAACTAAGCATTTTGCTTGTACTATGGGTATTAGTCAACGAT